>CM024248.1:12922790-13010636 GCA_013421045.1 Propylea japonica | reverse complement strand
AAGTAAATTTGTAAGAAAAGATAAGATAAAAAATTTCCAAAGCAACCTACGATGTTACAATCATTTATAAAGACCCCGTATTTCCATAACAGGATATCGGATTCAAGTTTTTTTTTGTGAATGGAGACTGTTATACTGAATCTTCATACAAAATTATGTGGCCATAGTGTCAACAGAACCATAGAAAATTCAATTGGAGTATTGAAAAGAAGAATACCTATATTTCCATATAGTCCGGTTATTTAGACATTCGAAGTTACATAACAACAAGCTGAATTTCTGTGAATTTGTTCAAACATAATTATAAACAATGTCTAAATGTTCCTCATATTCCCCTGTGAGGAAAACTCAAGTTACTCGAGGTCAAATGTCAAAAAAATGAGTTTTTTCGCGATTTTCAGTAAAACGGTAAGTTTTATCATAAAAGTACCTCAGACAAAAATTGTAGATCATAAAATTATCTATAAAAAATGTATCAATACTTTTTTTTCTTACGAGCCCCGTTTCTGAGATATAACGATTCAAAAAGTTATAAAAGTCGTTATCGTCATAATATGCACGTTTCCACGCCACCTATGAGGTAGTGTACTTAGCGCGTAGTTATAACTTTGAATCGTTATATCTCAGAAACGGTGGCTCGTAAGAAAAAAAGTATTGATACATTTTTCATAGATAATTTTATGATCTACAATTTTTGTCTGAGGTACTTTCATGATAAAACTTAACGCTCGACTTAACGTTTTGCTGAAATCGCGGAAAACTCATTTTTTGACATTTGACCTCGAATAAAATTTTTTCCTCCAGGGGAATGATGAAGAACTTTTAGACATTGTTTATAATTATGTTTTGAACAACTTCACAGAAATTCAGCTTGTTGGGACTTTATGTAACTTCACTCTCATTTTTTTGGTCTAAATAGACCGGACTAATAACAGGTGAAATTTATTTTGTGAATCAAAACTGATTATACTGAATATTCGGGCAAAATTCAAAGAGGATCACACTCGGGATCACATCATCAGAACCATAGAAATTAATTTTGTCATTATTTATTTTTTAATACATACATATTTCATTTTCATTTCATTCATTTTTGAATTACTTCCAGAATATAATTTCGATCGTGCTTGGATTTTCAATTCATATATTTAGTATTTCGAGTCCTTTACAAAAATTTGAGGTAAAAGTCTCATTGCTTTACCTATGAAAGAGCGCTCAAAAGCACCTGCTCAGAGTTTTCTAGAATTTGGATTACTTATATGATCGGTCCCCAAAATATTGAAATTTTGTTTTTAACCACCTGGTATAATGAAACATCCTGATTACTTATATTATTGATTTTTTATGACTTGGAATATAATAAATACCAACTACTCAATTCAAGTAGTCTATACAATGTGGTAACACATTCATAATGCCATTTTATGTGGAAGCTAAATCATAAAAGATTAATACTGAAACTGAAAGTTCAGGGTCAATTCACCTTTTTCGTAAAAGATAAAATGTTAAATCTTGATAGATGATATAAAAAGTGCAGTTTTTTATGTCAATGTTATAACTTGTATACCGGTTACTCGTGGAAATGAGATGATATTGGAAATACCACGAAATTCGTGAATTCAATACATTGATTTCGATATTTTAGTTGCTGGTTATATGAACTTCAAAATAAGTGAAAAATTTATGAAAAAAAAAGAGCAGTTTTGGAGTTGAGTACAGTAGCGTGGGTGATTATGGGTAGTAGGTATTAGTTTAATTATGTTTTTCTCATTCTGTAAACCTATAATTAGTTTGAATATTTCCCTCCTGTCAAAAATTATATGCAAATAGAGTGCAATTATAGTCCGTTCGCGAAAGTTTGAGCCGTCGGTTGGCCATGGAAATTTGGCATATTCCACTGTGTATATAAAATTTTTGGTTATGATGTTTATTTTCTTGTCAGATTGATACGCAATGTTGTCGAGATTGCATAGAGTTCTCTGAAAACTGCAGGCTCGTCGTACGAGGCCGGGTACATTCGGCAACGTTGACTTTCTTTTACGTTATGACAGCAAATACTGCCAACTTCGGATAAATAAACAAAACACCTACTATGCGCTCAAACTTTCGTGAACGGACTATACATTACAAATTGCATTGTAGAAAGCGAAAGTAACAGCGATAATTGTACTGTGGAAAAATTGACATGTTAGTCGGAAAATATTGCACCAAATTATACTCGTGCATCAAAAGACCGTGTTGTCATTGACAAAACTGCATTGGGTCGTTTTTATTTTGGGCGAAAGAGCCCGACACCGAAGATGTAGGCTATGACCGAATGCAGTTTTTTGAAACACCGCTGTCATGCAAAATTATCGGTAATTTTGATGCACTTGTGCAATTACTCACGAAAATTTTATTCATCTGTCAAATCGACAGACAACAATGTTCTGACTGATTTTTTTATTGTTGTTTTAGCCAATAGAGCATACAATTAGGAGAATATTTTGCATTAGTGCAAATTATCGATAATTCGCACTTGTGGCAAAATTATCAGGTCCTTTAAAATAAATGCAGACGTAATAGGGATGTTGACTCATGTTACGAATTCATATAAATTGAGGTTTTCCTCATAGAAGGAAATTTTTGCAATACTAAAAAACTATTTTAGTGATCTTATTATTCTCGTTGAATTAAATAAATCTGATTTAAATTATGTTATTATTATCAACTATCACGTGACTGCGAACGCCAATCAGAGGTGGATCGTTAGTGACGTCAAACTATCCGTATTGTCATTGCAAATTCGAATGTTCGGTGCTCAGATCAACAAAATACATTCATAGGCCGGGTTCCACAAACCTCCAATCACCTTGATCATTGAAATGTCATCATTTCTCTGCAATTTTCAGTTCATTTTTGACATAAACCATCGACTTACTTCAATATAAACGAATTTGATTGCCAATCAAGCTTTGTGAAACCCACGGTTCTGTGACTTGAACCATAGTGAATATATAATATATCATATCTATGATTCGAACTTACGAAGTTGAAAGCTGAAAGAGAACAGAATACCTAGTAGTTACAAGAACGAAAATCTACAATTTTCTTTATAATGGAGATAGGATTCATCAAGGGTAATAAGTAGTAACTTACCGAAGATAAATTCCCTTATGGTCGCAAGTTTCTTTGCTGAAAAGAAGGATTTTTGTGCAGCGGAGCTTAAAAACGTGAAATTGTCTTTGTAAGTAGCAGACTTTTAACTCATATTTATTATAACAAATGAAAGAAGCACCTCATTCAGCATTTACAGACCGACCTATTTATTTTGAAGGCTTAGATTGAACTTTTCCACAAGGGATCGGGCAAAATCAGTTCGCTTTGACAGAAGTCAAAGTATGTTCACTGTATTATACGTAATCATCAGAACGTGACAAATTGAGCATTTACGCGGGAATTTTGAATTGTCTTTTCATTTACTCATTTTTATTGGCAATTACTATATTTAAGGAAAAAGTAATTTTTTTCGTGTTTGTATAGGGTTCATCTTTAAAATAAAATAAATTCCAAAAAGTAGTCAACATCCCTATTATGAACGTTTATTACTTATTAGAGTAACATGAAAACGGCAATGTGACAGCAACTTACAGCGACACAATACGATTTGATGGATTCACAAAATTTTCTATTAAATTTAACTCTTGCAATGAAAATGAATCGATAATTTTTGACAAATCTGCTCTCAGCGAGTTTAACTGTAAAAGGCACTCGAGCGCTCCGCGCACTCGTGCTCTTTTTCAACTTAACTTGCCTTCGAGCATATTTCCCAAAAATTTTCGATAATTTCATTGCACTAGTTAAATTACAACTGATAATGTACCGTAGCTAACTTATACTTTGAAACATTCCTATTGATCTCAGTTTTTGAAGATCTTATATTCATTTCGTTTAGGTTAGGTACACCTAAAAAAACACCATTCTGTCTTTTGTTTATACCGAACTGTAAAATTTCAAAACGAAAACGAATATTTGCTTTGTATATTTGATCCTCAAATCCATTTCATCGATATCGCGCATTGGACCTATCTATATTTCTATCGATCGGGGATGAAGTCAAGATTTTGCAGAAAATCACAAAAATTGGCAACCTCGCATGTCATACTAGGATCGGCATATCGGCAATGAAAACCTAATAGGGCACTCACATCATGCAACCGTAGGCAGTGGACGATCATTAAATATTCCAGAAAAGACAAAAAACCATGGATAATAAGCAAAAACAACGTCCAATTAAACAATTATAAGCGATGTATCCAACCCAATAACGTAATCTCCACTTAAGGATAGGCTCGCCTTCTAGACATATCTAATATCACTAGGAACGCTATCAATAAAGAACATGGATATGGCCCTTTCAGATGTAAACAGAGGCAAAAATGAAGAAAATCAATGATATTGATTGATGTTGAAGTTCATTTATTAAAAAAATGCCGAAATACTGCACTTTTACTTGCAAGACATGTTAAAAACATGATTGTTCACAAACAGGAACATTCTAGAGTTCGGTACAGTAGCGTGGGTTGATTATGGGTAGCAGGTATCAATTTTATTATGTTTTATTCTGTTTAACCTATTATCAGTTGGATAATGAACCGTCGCTGATAACCACAAGGTAGATGCGACTTATTTCTTAGAAAAATTCCTATTGATCCAAGTTTATTACAAACTTATGTTAATTTCGTTTCAGAACCTCTAAAGCACGACACTGCCTTTTTCTGTTTATGTTGAACTGTCAAATTTCAGAACAAAAACAAGCATTTGCTTTGTATATTCGACCCTCAAATCGACATTGGCCTATCTATGTTCTCTATTGATTCGAGGACGATTTTGAAGAAAATTCCGCTAAACGGCAACCCCACACCTCACACTAGGATCGGCAATGAAAAACCTAATAGGGCATTCACATCATGCAACCGTAGGCAGTGGACGATCATTAAATATTCCAGAAAAGACAAAAAACCATGGATAATAAGCAAAAACAACGTCCAATTAAACAATTATAAGCGATGTGTCCAACCCAATAACGTAATCTCCACTTAAGGATAGGCTCGCCTTCTAGATATAATATCTAATATCACTAGAAGCGCTATGACTCACTTCAACTATGAGCTGTATTGTATTTTAACAGTACGCGGAGAGTCAAGACGATCTCATGAATTCATCATGGATTCATAGGATCAGCTAATTTGCATCTTTTGATAGTGAATGTTGAAATGTTTACATGTTCGTTCGATAGTTAGAAATCGTCTTATCCTGGTCGATATTGTGGGTACAGAAAGGTGACACCTACGTTTTTGAACGATTACGAATTGTTTCGAGGATCTTGTGAAACCTTAAAAGGAACAAACCTTTTACTTTTGGAATACCCCCGATTATGTTGATGTTGCGCAAATGATCGATTAACACCAATTCGTGGTCAAACGAAATGTCATCGATAACGTCTTGGAAATGACGTTTTATCTAGCCTGGATTTTTTATTATACTGACGTCATTCATTTGAGATGCGAGTGACATAGATATTCGGGAACATGCTTCCTTGACATTTATATACTGTGGAACTTCCCTATAACGAAAGCGCTAAATCCGCAAAAAAATCGTTATAAAGACATTTCGTTATACAGAAAATTTATTTCTATAGTCGGAAATGTCGCGGTCGATTTCACTGATAATGTTTAGTTTATCATTTAAACTTAAGCACTTCCTTTAAGATAATCTCGCACTTCTTTCACACTAGCGTGATAGTTGTATTGAAACCAAACAGCCAGGGGTGTATTTAAAACTCTTTCAGAAGAATCTTTCTGCCCGCCGTAATGATTCAGTTAAAGGTCGGAATTTATTACGTCCGGAAAAATTTTGGAAAAAACCCACCCTTATACCTTATTAACAATCCATTCAAAGAGTGATGTCTCTTTGAACATTTCATTATAGAGAGAATTTACTTCGTTTAGAGGGTGTTTTTCATGGATTTTGGATTCAAGGTGTTGATATCTTGTACGAAAATTCGTTATACAGCGTTCGTTATAGGAAGTTCCACTTATATGGATGTATTTCCATCCAAATGACGATGAAAACATTAAGAAACGAATGAATTTTAGATCGGAATTTCGGATTGTCCTTCGTTTAAACACAATAACATCGGCTATACAGGGTGAGTCTTTGACCTTGCAGAATATTTTAAACAAGATTCCTGAAGCCAAAGAAACATTTTTTTCCCATACCATTTTTCCGATACGGCTTGGTTCGTAAGATACAGACTGTTGAAAATCCATAAAAAAATTTAATTTTCGATCATATCTCGCGAACGATCTCATCGAATGAGATGATTTTTGGAATATAGTTTTTATTGATACGATGAATGTCCTGCATTACAAAATTTCATCCACATCCTCCTGTTTCTTTAAATGACTATAAACATTTCATAAAAAATACCAGAAATTACAAAGAATCCAACTTTTAAAAATAATTTGAATGCTATTCAACGAATTTTTGACCATTTTGGAAAGTAAAAGTATTCCTTATTTTTTTCGTATGATGCGTCGTTTTCGAGTAATCTGAAATTCAAAAATAAAAAATATCTGTGAAATTCGAGAATGGGTACTTTGCTGAATGCAACTCTGTTCAAAAAATTAACAGAATTTCAATTTTCCCTATGTGGTCACTTTGACACAATTTCAAGAATAATTCGAGAATTGTTTATCTGAATGATGAATGGTAAGAGAACTAGCGGATTTTTTAAAAAAATGGGGTTATAATGAATAAGCTCACCTCTATACTTCTTCAGTGTAAATCCTTATCTATTCAAGCAAATTTCCACACCACTTTCGAAGTACCTATTGCAATTTGTTTCGTTGAGCTTTGACATACGTTGATCCAATTTACATTACGTTAGAATACGTTCATTTCTCATTTATCATCATATGTATTTATTACCACAATAAATGACCTTAATAAGTTAATATTCATGAAGTCGTATGATTTTGAAAAACAAACTAACCACAGAACACCGATGTCAAGCATCTAGTGTCATTCTGTGACTTTCACCATGCGGACCACAGAAACATAAATATGCGGACACCCTTGAAATTCAATCGCCCCAACTGGTGTTTATGAACGTGAAATGTCATGCGTGTTATGGTTGAGTTGAGTTGTTGTTTTGATTTCGGAAGATTTTCAAGAGAGAAGGAAATGAATGCTATAGCTAGAATAGTGGTTTTTAAAAAGTTAATCCGATATAATCAAAATGAAGTATACACTCAAGAAGAGATTATTCTGTTTCATCACTAGCAAAATTTTGGATGAATCAATCATTTGCATTAGAAAATATACAATGGTATTGAAAAGTGAGTTCATATTTCTTCTTTAATACAGCAGCTTATTTGAAATTTCGAATGGTATATCTATTATCTACTCGTTTCTTTTACAATAGCTTATTTCAAAGGTTTGAATTGCTATATCTCGTACTTGCAAAAATTCAGTGGTTAGTTTACCAGTGGCGGCCATAGCTCATTCTGAAACTAAAAAGGGCTATATCTTCTTATTTAGGCCGAATCGGAAAAAATGGTATGGGAAAAAAATGTTTCTTTGGCTTCAGGAATCTTGTGTTAAAATATTCTGCAATGGTCAAAGACTCACCCTGTATTTTACCGTACAGTCTTCAAGAAATAAGACAGATGAGAAATATACATAAAATAGAAACATTAATGCGGGCTTGTTTCTAGGAACCGCAATATTGTAGGAAGCCCCGAGCAAGTGCTCTTGAGCGCTCGTCATTGGTGGAGCAATGAGGCTATTACCTCGAAAATTTGTATAGGACTTTAGATTGATACTAAATATATAAATGCAAAATATCAACACGATCGAAATAATATTCTGGAAATTATTCAAAAACTGAAATATGTAAAAACATGACAATAAAAAAAATTCAATTCTATGTTTCTGATGATGTGTTACCCTTGAAATTATGCATGAACATTCAATATATAAATCTCCATTAACAAAATAAATTTCACTCGAATCGAATATTTTGTTTTGGAAACATAAAGATTCTTCTTTTCAATATTGCAATTGAATTCCCTATGGTTCAACCATGGCCACAAAATGTTGCGAAAGGCTTATAATGAATATGTATTTTGCATGTGCCCGCAAAATTCCTTTGCGATTAGTTCGTTTTGTCTCAGATATTGAGGAACAAAATTTTGAAAGATCATATTTTATGGAACACTCTGTACGATTTTGCTGGTTAACAAACCTAACCGCGGCATTTGGGAACCGATATCACCCTGAAAATATCAAGTCTCTAGGATAAGCCCTTCGAAAGTTGTGCCCTACGGACAGAATTGAATTTGACCACGGTTCCGTCATCAGGCAGACGAACCCTATAGTTTGAGACCATTTTCGGCATGAAATTCGAAAATTAAAGACTTGGGCAAAACGATATAGCACTCTTTTGAGTAGAACGAGTGCTCAAAAATTATTGAAATAATTAAAATAAGCTACCGAATCAAACAAATCAGAATTGGCGTTTAATTGACGTACGCGTTAGCATTTATTTAGTTGGTTGCGGGGGTACTCACTCTATGAAAAATGTACAGCGATTTCGGAAATCATGATGATTCGGATGATTCCGAGTGATTTCGGATGATTGCGAATGATTTCGGATGATTGCGAGTGATTTCGGATGATTGCGAATGATTTCGGATGATTGCGAGTGATTCGGGTGATTGCGAGTGATTTCGGATGATTGCGAGTGATTTTTTGTGACTTCGAACGATTATACAATATTATAGCATCGAATGAAAAACCGTCAAACAGAGTTCAATTAATTCGAAAAGTATTGCTTCTTATAGAATATTGAACAAGTAATAAATAGGCTTGTTTAATAATATACTTCTATTCCTTATTAATTACCCCCAGTACCGCCCCCGTAAATACGCGACTTGACATTCTGCCATTTTGAGATCCAGGTCCGGATTGACAAAAAATTTCATATGTTTCGCATCCGAAATAAACACGCTGAATTTTCGAGATACGGTTTGATGTTTTGAAACAGCGCAAAAAAACTGAAGTAAAACTATGTAATTTCATTCTCGCGCCTGTTCTTTGTCTAATATCTTTTTAAATATACACTTCTCAGGTTTTATGCATGTTGACAATAAGAAATAGTTGATTTTCTACTTTGTGTGTTCATAACTTACTAACTAACCGGAATATTTTAATGAAATTTGCTAATCATATTCAAGTATTTCTACACCAGCGGCCTGAGTTTCAATAACTGAAAAAATCCAGGTCCGGATAAACAAAAAATAGGTAATGCATGAGAATACTCAGAAAACATCCTGTATATTTGGATTTTGAGATATATGTATTGAACTTTGATATGTGGGAATACCGAAAAATCTGAAACCAACAGAATACTACTTTTATTTTCCGCGTATTTTTCATCAACTAACTTACTTTATTTGAATTATAAATTTCAGACATTTGAATATTTACAAATTTTCGCTAACCAACATGGAATCAAAGAACATATGCCATATTGTATGAATACTCATGGTCGAACTTTCATGACCCTAAATAAGTAGGGTGTATATCCAGGACGGATTCGCCAAATCTCAATATATTATTGAGTTCAAGAAACGTCTGGTATTTCTCAAATTTCAGAATCTTTTATAATATTCTTAATAACATGAAAATCTACGCAAACAAGGTATTTATTTTATATTTCTAAATCCGAGTCTGGACTTTTGAACTGACTTAAGGATAACAATCGATGCAGATAATGCACATTTTTTTCATGTTGATAGTTGTTGAAAACCTTCAATAGGTACATATACAGTGTGTTTGTTTATGACTTAGCGATAATTTAAGGTTATCAAAGAAACCTATTATTATCGAAAAAAACACCCACTTGTAAGTTTACCCCCTTAGTTTTGTGAGTATCACCCATTTTTTAAATGCACTTTTTTCATTTTCGCTGACTCTTCCAAATAATATCGATTTCTTTGACATAAAGATCCTACAGATGTGAAAAAAATGTTTTTTGAAAGATTATAACTACCACCTTTCATTGAATATAATATAAAAACATTCAACTTGAAAACGCCGAAAAAAAATTCTTAAAAAAGTTCATAGTAAATATATGTACTGATTTCTCACTAAATCCGCCATAGTACAAGAATTAGCACACTGAAGTATAATTTTTTCTCAATGATTTAACACGCAAGGATATCAGCTTCAAAACAACACTCACATCATATCTGTAAGTTACATAATTTTAGAGTTATTGCTAATTTCACTCCAGAAATATAGAATCGAGGTAAAACTGTAGGTATGTATGTACCATAACCTAAAAATACTCAACAAACAGTAGAGCACGCGCAGATCGAATACGTTAGTGCGCACACTCTATTGATTGCGAGAAGGACGATTTCGGTGATGATTGCGAGATTTCGGAGAAGATTTCGGGATTTCGACGATGATTCGGGATTTCGACGATTGATTTCGGGATTTCGGTGGATGATTTCGGGATTTCGGAGTGATTTCGGGATTTCGGATGATGATTTCGGGATTTCGGACTTCAAAAGTACATCGATTTCGGGGAGTGAGTACCCCTCGGTTGGTTGCATGTTGAATCACAGTTCACAATGATGCCAACTGCCCTCTTTGTTGTGCATCGTAATCCCCACTAATAACGCTTGCTCGTACGTCAGCATGGCGCGACGTTTGAACGCATTTTCGATATCTAATCGAAAATTAATTACTTGAAATTTCGAGTGAATAATAATAATAGTTACCTATTTAATCAACTAGGTTATTAAAGACAGCGACTAATGTTCAAGATATTAATTGATAGTTCGAGACCATTAGTCGCTAGAGATTAAACCGTGTTGATTACAAGATTTTTTCCGACGATCTCAAACATGAATAGTGTATAAATTCTTGATTGTGATACATTCTCATTTTGCATAAGACATACATTGACACAATGGATTTCTCTGTTTCTATGTTTCAGTAGAGTTTTGACATTTCTCGTAGTGCTTTTGAATACTTTGAGTACGGTTGCCACGAGGATTGCACATTGAATGGCTAAAAAATTGAGCATTAAAATGGGCCATTAATGCTCAATTTCATCGACATTGAAATCACCTTTTATTTCGAGGTCAACGGAAAACTAAATTTCTATGTATCCCAACACTGGAGGTAATACTCGAAAAATGAATAAATGGGCTCTGAATAATGAATCATAAATAAAAACACAAAAATACACAGATTATATTCGTCGACTACTATTCATAGAAGTTTATTTTCAATTATCACCGGAAAACCCGTGATACCGAAAGATATGTGATTCAGATCACGAATTCCCGAAGATTCAGTACACGACTCACAAGCACGAGCGAGAGATTCAATTTCAGAACGAACTACACATATATCGCAGGGGAGGACGGGAGATATGTTTCTAATTTAAACCGTGGTTGTTTATATCCTCCAGGAGTCTGATAAGGCAGCTGCTGGACCCGAAACGGAACCCGAGATGCAAGGCGAAGTCTTGTCGTGGCAGCAACATTAAGCAAACATTGTGAAATAGAAATACTTGAACGCAAAAAGCATATGTACTGGATGTACAAGCTTTATATACTTCTTCTTGATAAGATCCAATATCTCGAATGAAGAACATCATACCTCGTAGCATACTATACTGTGCTCTGCCTTAATAATACCCATTAATCACAAGGGAACATAATGAGATTATAATTCACTGCTGTCAGATACTTCATAGTAGGGATGGAACGGACCGGATCCAGATTACTGAATCCGGCCGATCCGGCCAAATTGGCCGGAATTCCGGTCCGGCCGGATTTATATGAAAATCCGGCCGAATTTTTCAAGATTTGAATAGTATATTACAACGAGCGGAAATGTAGGTCATAAACGCAGATGTATGAATGAATACTTTACTTGAATGCTATACTTTATCTAAGACTTCTTCAGTGAAATTCGAATCATTATGCATTTTCAAAATTGAATATTTTGGACTCTTTTGTCGTGTATATCCCATTTTTTAGTCTGTAATCTCCATTTGTGCACTAGCTGACGAAGTTTTTTCATTGGTTTCAATTACTATATTATCATGTTCCTTTTTATGGTGTCTTCTTAAGTGGTTTAGCAAAGGACTCGTGGACGCGTTTTTTCCTTCACCACCTCTCGATATGTTCGTTTTGCAAATTTTACATGTGGCAAATTTTGAATTGCTTCTGTCAATCAGGAAATAGGTCCACACTCTACTAGACATTTTAAACGGCACTATTGCAGTGTAAAAGTAAATACGTCGAGACCTGCAGAAATGTTCGAATAGGGGAAGGAAGGGGTAGGCAGCACTTCTGACGTGATTTGAAGCGATCCGGCAGCGTTCCGACACGCGATCGGCCAATAACTTCGGCAAAGATCCGGCCATGTTACTGGTCCGGTCCGGCCAAATCTTGAATTATACTGAAATCCGTCCGGCCAAAATTGCCGATCCGTTCATCCCTACTTCATAGATTTAGCTTTGATATAATATTCTTTAAATGGTTTTCTTCAGTATTCTAAAGTACTCCGACTAACAAATATGGGTATTACCTTGTCATAGAGGGCCAAATCTACTTTCATTAATAAATTAAAACTTTTTTTATTACAAATATAAATGTGTCAACTCGACTTTTTCCATGCTTGTCATAGAAGGGTCTTGTCGTGGTCGCCAAATGTGAAAATCTTCAAGAAATATATTATTCAGTAGTCGTGGATAAAGTATAGTATGCTATTTTCGTATAATGGCTGTTATTCACTCGGTGATTTGGGCCACTCGTCTACGGCTCGTGAACAGAACTTCACCTCGCAAAATAATAGCTATCTATACGCTCGTTGCATAATATACTATTTTATCCACGACTAATTTATTTCTTGACGAATATGCCATTTGGCGACCGTGATAAGACTCTTCTATTAATTGTACATTTGTAATAAAATTGCTTTAATTGATTTAATAAAAGTAGATTTGGCCCCCCATTGACTAGGTGAACCGATATTTGTTATTGTTTATCTCGGTTGTAGTCGAGGGGCCTATCACTGCGGATTTTAGTGTACAAAATGCTGGAATTGGGAATTAATTACACGGAATTAGATGGAATTGCATGAAATTTGATGGAATTGCATGGAATTTGACGGCATTATAACGGAATTGTTTGGATTGAGAAGAATTGAATGGAATTTCAATGGAATTGAACGGTATTCTGTTAGCATTGAATGGAATTGAAAATGCGCAGAAATGAACAGAATTGTGAGGAATTGAACGGAATTGTAGAGAATTTAACGGAATTATGATGAATTAACGGAATTATGGGGAATTTAATGGAATTATGGGAAATTTTAAGGAATTGTGAGGAACTGAAGGAATTATGCTGAATTGAATAGAATTTTTGTGTGATTAGTGGAATTATTTATCAAATTGGAATTTTAGTGTACAAAAAACTGCCAGTGATAGACCCCGAGGGGTCTATCACTGCGGAATTTTAGTGTACAAATGCTGGAATTAGAATGAATTACACGGAATCAGATGGAATTGCATGGAATTTGATGGAATTGCATGGAATTTGACGGCATTATAACGGAATTGTTTGGAATTGAGAAGAATTGAATGGAATTTCATGGAATTGAACGGTATTCTGTTAGCATTGAATGGAATTGAAAATGCGCAGAATTGAACAGAATTGAACGGAATTGTAGAGAATTTAACGGAATTAAGATGAATTTAACGGAATATGGGGAATTTAATGGAATTATGGGGAATTTTACGGAATTGTGAGGAACTGAATGGAATTATGCGGAATTGAAAAGAATTTTTGTGAATTATTTAGTGGAATATATTTATCAAAGAATTTTAGTGTACCAAAAACTGCCAGTGATAGACCCCTCGGTTGTAGTACTTTAGAATACAGAAGAAATATCAATTTAGAGAATATAACATTAACCTAAATGTATGAAGCATCTGACAGAAGTGAATAATAACTCATTATTCACTCGCGATTAGTAGGTATTGTTATGGCCAGCAAACAGACGTATTATGGATGTATTATACAATAGTAGTGGATAAAAAAAAAAATAGCTCAATATTTCTCAATTGTTGTGATTCAATATGCGTGAAGAACAAGGTGAAGAGTTCTTAAATAATAAAATGAGCAAATCGTGGAGCATGGAGAATAAACTTCTTTGTTTTGAACTGGAAATAACTGGAGCAAAATTTACGGAAAGACCTGAGCAGGTGCTTTTAAGCTCTCGTTCATTGGTTCATTGAGATTCATGCTAAGTAAACGAATGCAAATTTCAGCACGATCGGAGTAATATTCTGAAAATTATCTAAAAAATGAATTATGTAAAAATTAAATTCTATGGTTTAGATGTTGCGATCGTCTTGAAATTTTGCATGAAGGTTCAGTTATCAATATTAATTCACAAAATAAATTTCAATCGAATCGGATGTCTTGTTATTGAAATATAAAAATTCCTCTTTTCAATATTCTGATTGAATTTTCTCTGGTTCTGTTTACAGGAAAGCCACAAAAATTTTGCATGATGCTTCTTATGAGTATCTTGCAAGTGGTCGCAAATATTCATTTCGATTGGTTCCGTTTTGTCTGGAATATTGATGAACAAAAATTCTGAATGGTCAGTTTTTTTGGAACACCCTCTACGATTCGGTTGGTTTACGAACTTAACCGAGGCATTTGGGAACCGAACTATCCCTGAAAATCTCAGGTTTCTAGGGCAATCCCTCGAAAGTTATAGTGCTTACGTCGATCGGACGGCCCTACGGACAGAATTGAATTTGACTACGGATTCGTCATCAGCAAGGCCGTGGTCAGAAAAAAAAATCGGGAAGGAAGGTCCACCGAATGAAAATTTTCAAAGGAAAATGTTCTAATCCTGTAGGTACTTCTGAAAAATTTCGATGGGGCCCAGACCCACCCTCTCGCTACGGCCTTGGTCATCAGGGAGTCGAACCCTATCGTTTGAGACCATTTTCGGCACAAAATTCGAAATTACAGACATTTGGGCAAAACGATAGAGCACTCGTTTAAGTAGAACGAGCGATCAAAAATACATACACTATCTATTAAAAGTGCAAAGACAGTACGATGTGATATCGATTGAAATATAATCTGGGAGGATACTGCATTTCTAGAAAACTTTTTTTAAGTTTACACTCCCGTCTCTACAAACGAAAAAAGCCACGATTCCAAAGATTTCCAAGTTTGTCTGAAGAAGGTGACTGATATAGAAACCGAAACGTTACGTTATCTTTTCATTCATTTCCTTTTTTAGTTTTACTGTTAGGCAACAATTTTTTCAAAACCAAATGCTCTGACAAATGAGTGCAAGGATTTAAGCAGGAGCTTTTCATCTTAATTTAAAATTTTTTAATTGTTTATGTTTCAGAGACTGGTTTTCTAGAAGTAGGTACTCTATGATGTTTACTTGTATATATTCTCGAAGAAATGCTTAGATTCTAGAATATAATATTAGTTTTAGCGATAAAATTTTCCTAAATACACTTCGTAGGGTACAAAGACTATTGCTGTAGACAAAAAAAACTGTTTATCCACAATTAGCGAAGAAATGTGGAAGTTTCAATAACAACCATTACCACTGGTGGTAACGTCAATATCTAATATTACATGTGAATTAATTATTATGCCATAATCATTTATATCAGTTATCTCTTACGACTACACAACCTTTGAAGTATAAAAAGGATTATCAACATATTCAGTGGTATCAATCGTAACAACAGTTTATCAGTCATAATTTTCTTTAATTTCCAAGAAGAAAGCAATAAAAGTTTATTATAGGTCTGTCCACTGCTATAAGAATTCCAGGAATTTGTGATGTGATTCAAACAAGTCATAAAATAGGTCTAGGAAGGGTTCTTTAAAATTTCTAGATGTTTATTGAACGGCTCAAAATCATAAATTAAATTTGAATATGTCATGTTATTTTCAAATTTCTGATAGCATCGCATAACAAATGAAACATTCCGTAGTAGTATACTCCGTTCACGAAAGGTTGAGCCGTCGGTTGGCCATGGGAATTTGGCATTTTCCACTGTGTATATTAAAGTTTTAGGTTATGTCTTTATTTTCTTGTCAGATTGATACGCAATGTTGTCAA
This sequence comes from Propylea japonica, assembly GCA_013421045.1. NCBI lineage: Eukaryota > Metazoa > Arthropoda > Insecta > Coleoptera > Coccinellidae > Propylea > Propylea japonica. Next base: position 12,994,391 of record CM024248.1, on the reverse strand, counting down.
TATTGCATAGAGTTGTCTGATAACTCGCATAGAGTTGTCTGGTACTCGAGTACAATCGGCAACGTTGACTTTATTTTTCCTTATGACAGTAAATATGCCAACTTCAGATAAATAAAGAAACGCCTACTGTGTGCTCAACCTTTCGTGAACGGACTATAGGTATATTTCATGGGCCAGCGCCTGTTTTTCATAATGGTTAATAACAATCTGAATATTTGTGAGTATAGCTTCATTTTGACGAGACGCCCAACTTTTTCCTCTACGAAAACTTTCGATAGTGAGGGCTAATACAGTATGCAGGCGTCAAAAGTGTTAAATGAGTCAATGTTAAAATTTTTTACTAACAGCTACTTATAAAAAATCAAAACAATTTCATTACAAATTGAAAACCATATTGTCCTACAAAAATTATGATTTAAAGTGTCCCCACTCCCAACATTGTATCAACAACTAGGTCTAAAAAAAACGGGTGTGACAGCAGCAACGGATCCCAGCAACGGATTTTGAGACGGTATATATGATCGACTGACACCGCCGTTGCTGCGGATTTTTTGATGTCGATCGTTTATTTAGATCCTGTACAACAAGATGTAATTAGTGGAATAATTTGTGACCCTCAAACCCCCCCATACTTGCCCCCAAAGTTAGAAAAATACAGATATCCACTAAAAACGACCGTTGCTGGAGGTTTTTTGATGTCGATCGTTTATTTAGATCTCGTAGAACACGATATATATAGTGGAATAATTTGTGACCCTCAAACTCCCCCCATACTTGCCCCCAAAGTTAGAAAAATACAGATATCCACTAAAACGACCGTTGCTGGGGGTTTTTTGATGTCGATCGTTTATTTAGATCTCGTAGAACACGATGTATATAGTGGAATAATTTGTGACCCTCAAACTCCCCCCATACTTGCCCCCCAAAGTTAGAAAAATACAGATATCCACTGAAACGACCGTTGCTGGGGGTTTTTTTGATTTCGATCGTTTATTTAGATCTCGTAGAACACGATATATATAGTGGAATAATTTGTGACCCTCAAACTCCCCCCATACTTGCCCCCAAAGTTAGAAAAATACAGATATCCACTAAAACGATCGTTGCTGGGGGTTTTTTGATGTCGATCGTTTATTTAGATCTCGTAGAACACGATGTATATAGTGGAATAATTTGTGACCCTCAAACTCCCCCCATACTTGCCCCCCAAAGTTAGAAAAATACAGATATCCACTAAAACGACCGTTGCTGGGGGTTTTTTGATGTCGATCGTTTATTTAGATCTCGTAGAACACGATGTATATAGTGGAATAATTTGTGACCCTCAAACTCCCCCATACTTGCCCCCAAAGTTAGAAAAATACAGATATCCACTAAAACGACCGTTGCTGGGGGTTTTTTGATGTCGATCGTTTATTTAGATCTCGTAGAACACGATGTATATAGTGGAATAATTTGTGACCCTCAAACTCCCCCCATACTTGCCCCGCAAAGTTAGAAAAATACAGATATAGACTGAAACGACCGTTGCTGGGGTTTTTGATGTCGATCGTTTATTTAGATCTCGTAGAACACGATGTATATAGTGGAATAATTTGTGACCCTCAAACTCCCCCATACTTGCCCCCCAAAGTTAGAAAAATACAGATATCCACTAAAACGACCGTTGCTGGGGGTTTTTTGATGTCGATCGTTTATTTAGATCTCGTAGAACACGATGTATATAGTGGAATAATTTGTGACCCTCAAACTCCCCCATACTTGCCCCGCAAAGTTAGAAAATACAGATATCGACTGAAACGACCGTTGCTGGGGTTTTTGATGTCGATCGTTTATTTAGATCTCGTAGAACACGATATATATAGTGGAATAATTTGTGACCCTCAAACTCCCCCCATACTTGCCCCCAAAGTTAGAAAAATACAGACATCGACTAAAAGGACCGTTGCTATGGATTTTTTGATGTCGATCGCTTATTCAGATCATGTAGAACACGATGTGCATAGCGGAATAATTTGTGACCCTCAAACTCTCCCCGTTCTTGCCCCCCAAAGTTAGAAAAATACAGACATCGACCAAAACGACCGTTGCTGGGGATTTTTTGATGTCGATCGTTTATTCAAATTTCCCAGAACACGATGTATATAGTGGATTATCTTGTGACCCTCAAAGTCCCCCGTCCTTGCTGTCCAAAGTTAGAAAAATGAAGATATCGACCAAAACACCTTTGCTAGGTTTTTTTTATATCTATATCGTTCATTATAGTGAAACACGATCCAATGTAGTGGAATAATCCCGAGAATAATTTATATGCCTTAAATATTGTATTATTAGTAATAATATGAAATTATATTCCAGGAAGCTAGTTAATGGCATATTTCGTATTCAAAAAAGACTTATATTACTTTCAATCGTGTTCATAAAAATTTTGAATAAAATTGAAATAGTACCTTTGGTATGTAGAAGCTATACGACTAATATGTATACTGCAAAGGATTTCAATATACACTACATTGTCTAATACTCACACAGAAACACCCTGAATATATGCGCAAGACACTTTTCATTAATAAACCACCACAGTTCAAGGTCCTCAGATCGTTTTAAAGATATGTAAGAAACGTAGGACACTTTTTCGTAGAATTAAAACCTAATTTTATAAATGAACAGTCGGAAATATGTTTTGTATTTTTGCGTCATTCTTTTCATACCATACCATACAGGTCTCAAATTATTTCAGTATATACATGGGGTTCTAAGAGATCTAACTCAATGATCGACATCAAAAAATCCACAGCAACGGTCGTTTCAGTCTATATCTGTATTTTTCTAACTTTGCGGGGCAAGTATGGGGGGAGTTTGAGGGTCACAAATTATTCCACTATATACATCGTGTTCTACGAGATCTAAATAAACGATCGACATCAAAAAACCCCCAGCAACGGTCGTTTTAGTGGATATCTGTATTTTTCTAACTTTGGGGGGCAAGTATGGGGGGAGTTTGAGGGTCACAAATTATTCCACTATATATATCGTGTTCTACGAGATCTAAATAAACGATCGACATCAAAAAACCCCCAGCAACGGTCGTTTTAGTGGATATCTGTATTTTTCTAACTTTGGGGGGCAAGTATGGGGGAGTTTGAGGGTCACAAATTATTCCACTATATATATCGTGTTCTACGAGATCTAAATAAACGATCGACATCAAAAACCCCCAGCAACGGTCGTTTTAGTGGATATCTGTATTTTTCTAACTTTGGGGGGCAACTATGGGGGGAGTTTGAGGGTCACAAATTATTCCACTATATACATCGTGTTCTACGAGATCTAAATAAACGATCGACATCAAAAAACCCCAGCAACGGTCGTTTTAGTGGATATCTGTATTTTTCTAACTTTGGGGGGCAAGTATGGGGGGAGTTTGAGGGTCACAAATTATTCCACTATATATATCGTGTTCTACGAGATCTAAATAAACGATCGACATCAAAAAACCCCCAGCAACGGTCGTTTTAGTGGATATCTGTATTTTTCTAACTTTGGGGGGCAAGTATGGGGGGAGTTTGAGGGTCACAAATTATTCCACTATATACATCGTGTTCTACGAGATCTAAATAAACGATCGACATCAAAAAACCCCCAGCAACGGTCGTTTTAGTGGATATCTGTATTTTTCTAACTTTGGGGGGCAAGTATGGGGGAGTTTGAGGGTCACAAATTATTCCACTATATACATCGTGTTCTACGAGATCTAAATAAACGATCGACATCAAAAACCCCCAGCAACGGTCGTTTAGTGGATATCTGTATTTTTCTAACTTGGGGGGGCAAGTATGGGGGGAGTTTGAGGGTCACAAATTATTCCACTATATACATCGTGTTCTACGAGATCTAAATAAACGATCGACATCAAAAAAACCCCCAGCAACGGTCGTTTTAGTGGATATCTGTATTTTTCTAACTTTGGGGGGCAAGTATGGGGGGAGTTTGAGGGTCACAAATTATTCCACTATATATATCGTGTTCTACGAGATCTAAATAAACGATCGACATCAAAAAACCCCCAGCAACGGTCGTTTCAGTGGATATCTGTATTTTTCTAACTTTGGGGGGCAAGTATGGGGGGAGTTTGAGGGTCACAAATTATTCCACTATATACATCGTGTTCTACGAGATCTAAATAAACGATCGACATCAAAAAACCCCCAGCAACGGTCGTTTTAGTGGATATCTGTATTTTTCTAACTTTGGGGGCAAGTATGGGGGGAGTTTGAGGGTCACAAATTATTCCACTATATATATCGTGTTCTACGAGATCTAAATAAACGATCGACATCAAAAAAACCCCCAGCAACGGTCGTTTTAGTGGATATCTGTATTTTTCTAACTTTGGGGGTCAAGTATGGGGGAGTTTGAGGGTCACAAATTATTCCATTATATACATCGTGTTCTACGAGATCTAAATAAACGATCGACATCAAAAAACCCCTAGCAACGGTCGTTTAAGTGGATATCTGTATTTTTCTAACTTTGGGGGGCAAGTATGGGGGGAGTTTGAGGGTCACAAATTATTCCACTATATATATCGCGTTCTACGAGATCTAAATAAACGATCGACATCAAAAAAACCCCCAGCAACGGTCGTTTTAGTGGATATCTGTATTTTTCTAACTTTGGGGGGCAAGTATGGGGGGAGTTTGAGGGTCACAAATTGTTTCCACTATATACATCGTGTTCTACGAGATCTAAATAAACGATCGACATCAAAAAACCCCCAGCAACGGTCGTTTCAGTGGATATCTGTATTTTTCTAACTTTGGGGGGCAAGTATGGGGGGAGTTTGAGGGTCACAAATTATTCCACTATATATATCGTGTTCTACGAGATCTAAATAAACGATCGACATCAAAAAACCCCCAGCAACGGTCGTTTCAGTGGATATCTGTATTTTTCTAACTTTGGGGGGCAAGTATGGGGGGAGTTTGAGGGTCACAAATTATTCCACTATATACATCGTGTTCTACGAGATCTAAATAAACGATCGACATCAAAAAACCCCCAGCAACGGTCGTTTTAGTGGATATCTGTATTTTTCTAACTTTGGGGGGCAAGTATGGGGGGAGTTTGAGGGTCACAAATTATTCCACTATATATATCGTGTTCTACGAGATCTAAATAAACGATCGACATCAAAAAACCCCCAGCAACGGTCGTTTCAGTGGATATCTGTATTTTTCTAACTTTGGGGGGCAAGTATGGGGGGAGTTTGAGGGTCACAAATTATTCCACTATATACATCGTGTTCTACGAGATCTAAATAAACGATCGACATCAAAAAACCCCAGCAACGGTCGTTTTAGTGGATATCTGTATTTTTCTAACTTTGGGGGGCAAGTATGGGGGGAGTTTGAGGGTCACAAATTATTCCACTATATATATCGTGTTCTACGAGATCTAAATAAACGATCGACATCAAAAAAACCCCAGCAACGGTCGTTTTAGTGGATATCTGTATTTTTCTAACTTTGGGGGGCAAGTATGGGGGGAGTTTGAGGGTCACAAATTATTCCACTATATACATCGTGTTCTACGAGATCTAAATAAACGATCGACATCAAATAACCCCCAGCAACGGTCGTTTTAGTGGATATCTGTATTTTTCTAACTTTGGGGGGCAAGTATGGGGGGAGTTTGAGGGTCACAAATTATTCCACTATATATATCGTGTTCTACAAGATCTAAATAAACGATCGACATCAAAAAACCCCCAGCAACGGTCGTTTTAGTGGATATCTGTATTTTCTAACTTTGGGGGGCAAGTATGGGGGGAGTTTGAGGGTCACAAATTATTCCACTATATACATCGTGTTCTACGAGATCTAAATAAACGATCGACATCAAAAAACCCCCAGCAACGGTCGTTTCAGTCGATATATGTATTTTTCTAACTTTGTGGGGCAAGTATGGGGGGAGTTTGAGGGTCAAAAATTATTCCACTATATACTTCGTGTTCTACGAGGTCTAAATAAACTATCGACATCAAAAAATCAGTAGCAACGGCGGTGTCAGTCTATCATATATACCGTCTCAAAATCCGTTGCTGGGATCCGTTGCTGCTGTCACACCCGTCTAAAAAAATTATTACTAACGGCTGATTTTTTCACTGTTGCTCAGAAAATATTCCCTTTATGAACTGGTCACATTGTCCTACAAATTGAGTGGTACGTTTTTCCAGTGTTACGCTCGGAAATTGTCAATTGTTAGTTATCATTTTTAATTGTGGGTTCTGTGGTACAATTTCTGAGGTAGGACTAGAAAATCGTACCACTCAATTTGTAGGACAATGTGACCAGTTCATAAAGAGAATATTTGCTGAGCAACAGTGAAAAAACCAGCCGGTTAGTAGTAATTTTTTTAGGCCTAGTTGTTGATACATGTGGGAGAGGGGGACACTTCGATTGAATCATCATTTTTGAGGACAATTATTGTTTTCAATTTGTAATGAAATTGTTTCAAGATTTAATTTATAAAGTAGCTGTTGGTAATAAAATTTGAACATTCACTCATTTAACACTTTGCTTCATACTGTATTAGCCCTCACTATCGAAAATTTTCGTGGAGGAAAAAGTTGGGCGTCTCGTCAAAATGAAGCAACTCACAAATATTCAGATTGTTAGTATAGTCCGTTCACGAAAGGTTGAGCACATAGTAGGCGTTTTTTTATTTATCTGAAGTTGGCAGTATTTGCTGTCATAACGTAAAATAAAGTCAACGTTGCCGAATGTAACCGGCCTCGTTCGACGAGATTGCGAGTTATCAGACAACTCTAGCAATATTGACAACATTGCGTATCAATCTGACAAGAACATAACCTAAATTTTAATATACACAGTGGAATATGCCAAATTTCCATGGCCAACCGACGGCTCAAACTTTCGTGAACGCACTATAGGTAATCATTATGAAAAACAGGCGCTGGTCCATAGACTAGTTGACTAGTAGGTATACGATTGAGAAAATAAAAACGGCCAACAAATTAAAACTTGTTGAAAGAAAAAATTACTATTCTGCATTGGATAAACCAGACAGTCCAACCCATTAAAACGCGTATTGTTTTTTATTCAAAAGGATAATTTGAATGGAAGAAACCAGTCGGTTCGAACGGTTCAAAGCACAAAGAAACTCTTTCACAGCCTACTCATCTCTTATCTCCCTCATCTTGCCAAACTTTCTCTAGCAAAGCACAGTCGTCCAGGTAAATTCAGGTGGAAACTAAAAGAAGTGTATTATTAACCCAACTGGACTGCTGCGATCAAAACACAATGCATCCACAGTCCCACGCAGGAGATGTACAAAAAAACAAATTTTTTTTGTAAGAGACGTGGTGAACAGAAATGGGCTTAAAATAGAATCGAAATGCAGCTGTACGTCGTTATCAAAGTAGTCTGGGAGATTTTGACACATCCAAGAACAAAGATAAACGCAAGAAGGAATGACACATTCCTAGAGGTTAATCCGGAGTTGAATCATTTACCTCTGGTTGTTTTCGTTTGAGAAATCGGACGACTTACCATTATTGAAAGACACGTCATGATTTTTCTGGGTACATTTCTTTCTGAGACCGTGTTGTCGAACAGCGACAGAGCCTCAGCATCTTCTGATAAACAAAGACGACACAGTTGATAGAACTTTGGCGGTATATTACACATATTCGAAACACTATCTAAACACATAAACGAAGACACATTTCAAACCACTTACTTCAACATTAATTTACGTATTTCACAGCCGAATTGTTATTGTTTGGGGATAGAGAATTGCCGATTTAAACGCGTACGTAGAGTTCATTTCTGAGAACGAACAATTTAAGGCACTGCCATGGCCAGTATTAAAAAGGTGCTTTGATTAGAGAGCACGGTGCCTCTCTTATCATGCTGGTTAGTAAATCCGCCCACAGGGGTCGCCACAATATGACGCTGAATGCTCTGATGATTTATCTCGCAAATGTTCACAATTTCCATCAAATTAGACTGTCAGTAGTTGAAATATCAAGGTTATTGAAGTCTCCTTCGACGGGTTCAACCTGGCGTAATGTTGATACTGCCAGGATTCGCTCAATTCGAATTTAATTTAGATAATATAAATAGATAAGAGATCGTCCATTTTGCGCAGAAGCGAACCTCGTTCATTCACTTGCTACAGAAATAAATCTTGTTCTTTTCTCTCTTATCATTATTTTACTTCTGTGTTGTGCGTTTCACGCAAACTCTTCGCATTCTTCACCTGAAAAGATAAGATTTTACATGGAAACGTCTCAACTAACATCTATTGTACTTCGGAATGATCATTCAAAGTGTTTTGGTTCATCTTGAGTGATAAAATCAGCCATCATTCAAGTAAATCACTATTTAATCACCTCTCATTTTACGTAAAACGTCCTACTTGGTTCTCACCTATCCGTAAAAAGAGATAACATGTTAGTACTTCCCTTTTTCAAATCCCTACCAATGGAAACGTATAAAACGATATAAAAGAGGTTTTTTCAATAAATAATCGAAATACAATAAATATGTTTAAATATATGTAAATTTTAGTTGATGAAGTGAAAAAGGAACATAAAATTCAAGGAAAATCTAGTAGTATAGACTAGTATAGAGTATAGCCAATTTCGAAAAATGAGGCAGCAAATTCTTGACAAAAATAATTCATTGACGTTTATTTGATGGGGTTAATTCGCAGGCAATAGATATTTTTTTATGTAATGTAAATTTACTTCATATATAATTATGAATTATAACACATTATGCAGATGCAGAAAAGAGTTATTTAAGTCACTTTTATTCGATTAATTATGATTGATTATGATTTCTTTCGAAGTTTGAACTACATATCAATGGAAGACTAGTTTTCATTCCATCGATGTATTTCATTTATCTGACTGTAGTACTCATTAATTTTAAATTTTATGATAATACACCTTTGGACGAGGAATTTAGTTTAAAATTCGCGCCAAACTGCAAGGACCAATCAGAGCTGGGAAAGTGATGGCCAATAGCCAACTGGATTTGGTATTATTATTCTGAGAACTAGGAAACCTGAGTGAGTCATCCATAAATAGAAAATTATTACGTTTTTGTTTGTTGTTCCTTCGTAATATTTCATCGACAGCGTGTAGAAAATTTGCAGAAGAATTTTAGAATAAATAGTGGTAGAGGGACTGTTTTGATTTGTGGATATTGAACGTAAGTATTCGATTGTGAATTCTTTGTAAATTAAGACACACCTTTATGTTATTGTTTCCAATAGTTTCGAGATAAGCTCTTATCAATATCATAGTTATTATCAGGAGATTTGATAATGCTGCTTTGATTTTATATAGCACAAAGAGTATTGAATACTAATATTTAACCCTAAAAACTGATTTGTGTGAGAACTCTCGATTTTTTAAGAGTTGTAAGTAGTTCAGGGTCACCCTTTTTCTGAAAGGTAAATTGTTCTTTATTACAACTCATATTCTTTTTTCAGTTTATATGGAACTGAGTGATACAACATATTACATTCTTCTTGGACTGGTAATACTTCCTGTGCATCTGTTTTTCTCATTGTGGTCGTGGCTTGGTTGGGAACTCTACGTTAACAATTAAAAATGAACAGAAACTTCAACGACAAAGACAGTATAAAATATGAAGAAGAGTTTAAAACTCAACTTTGACGAAGTGAAACCACTGAATATCGCAGGGGCTAACTCTGGAATACTAATGTCTCCCGATTTAAATATGTTAAAAGTTGACACACCAGAATTGGAAAACATGATTTGGGAAATCCTTCTGTGAATACACCGACTCCTTCATTTTTTCCTAAATCTGTTACAATGGAACAAGCTTCATTTGCTGGAGGATTTGAGGAAGCTTTAAACAAATTACATAATTCTAATGGATCGGATAGCAATGCAAGTACTATTTATAATGACGTTCCTTTCTTACCGATAGTGAAGGAAGAACCGCAAACTGTACCGAACATCACAAACTCACCACCAATGTCCCCTGTTGACATGGAATACCAGGAACGCATGAAGTTAGAGCGTAAAAGACAGAGAAACAGATTGGCAGCATCCAAGTGTAGATCCCGCAAATTAGAAAGGATATCGAAACTCGAAGAAAAGGTGAAAAATCTCAAGAGTGAAAACGGGGATTTAGCAGCACATTTAGCTCAGCTGAAGGAAACGGTTGGATTGCTTAAATTGGAAGTGATGGACCACGCAAATGCAGGATGTCAAATTATTGTTAGTCAATTTTGAAACAGAGTGAGAGATGATTAAGATTTGTTATTTAATGAAAATCAGAATTTATTATATTTAAGATTGAAATTTTGTATCTTATGCCATATGGAGTATTTTGTATATATATTTGATAGTTGACAAATAAATATAATTTTTTTTGTATTAAATATTTTTTTAATGAATGTGTATAGAGATAAAGAAATTTTGAAATCATCAATCATACGAGTAGGTGGAGATATCAACATCTAAAATGGTGATTTGGTCAAAAAGTGAAGTAAATTGAAAACCTCCGTTCTTCAACTGTAATACACTCATGGCAAAAAAACTTGGCCACCTTAAATTTTGCTGAAGCTTGTTATTTGAGAACTTTCGTTATTGTTCACATATTGCAATTGTTTCTATGCCGAAATCTTCATTATTAAAACAAACTTCGGAAAAGTTCTCCAAAACTGTTAATAGCATATTCATACAGGGTGAAGAGGAACTATGTGATTGTGGCCTAATTTCTCAACACCCTGTGAAACAGTACAGGAAATTTGTAGAGTATACGCTCAGTTTAGCAAAGACCATTCTCTTTTCCTTCACCCTGTATAACTATGCTATCAACGTTTTCGGAAAACTTTTCTGAAGTTTATTCAAATACCAGAGAATGGTGTGAAAACGATTGATCGATGAAAAATACGAAATTGATTCTACAACTAACTTAAGTGAAATTTTATGTGGCCGAGTTTTCTGCCGGGGAGTGTAGAAAATGGTTCACATCAAATAGCAAAGAATGAACACTTTCACATAAATATTCACCGAGTAACGTACTTTTTTCGGACGAGTCACAATTCGATTTACAAGTGATAGTCGACAAGAAATGGTTTAGAGAGTCCAGGCAGACTAGGCGACTCAATTTCGCCTCGGAAGTTGTACCTTTCAAGGCGGATCAATGATTTGCTGGGAATTTTATTGTTCAATCGCCTTATAAAACAAAGATTTTCAATCAAATATATTGCCCAATAGAGGAAAGTATTCCTCTCATTTTCAGAACAAAGATTGTTCATTTCTTGAAAATCCTAGGGAGAACAAGACTGTTGACGATGTGTGTATCCACTCGCATAGAAAAACTCAATTTGTTGGAAAAATAGATAAATATATTTTTAAAAATTGTAAAATTCAAATGATACAATTGCATAAATAAATTAAATTGATAAAATATTTCAAATCACTAATACATCAGCTTACATACACATCAGAGAACTGTATACCTATATTAACAAAAATTAAACAGGAATAAAATTTGACAAATGATTTTTTCGTAATTATTTCCACAAAAGTAGTACATTATGATCGCGTTCTAGTTGATCCTCTAACCTCTGCGTATTTATATTGGTTGAACAACAAATTTCATCCAAGCTACAAGCTCCTGATAGAGATTTCTGTAGATCGGGATGGTCCCCAAAATGAACAGGATATTTATGCACTCGTCTGATAAGACCTTCGAGTATTCCGAACTGAACCAGCTTTCTCTCATTTATTCTTAAGTTTGAAGGATTGAATCTCAAACATAAATCTTTTACAGTTGTTCCTCTAGTCATCGCAGCATAAATCCGGAAAACATCTCTTAAATTGGAAGTGAACGTTGACTGCAAGCCACGTATTTTAAACATCGTTCCTAAAATACCTCGATTAACTAAATTTTTTTTTAAATCGAAATACTTACCTGAAGATCATACTTCTGCGCTAATATCTTCAATTTTGGGGTTGTACAATAAACATTTCCATATTGAAATAAAGGTACTAATGCTACTACACCATAATAAATTAAATTTTGTATACAAGCTTTAACTAGACTGGTATCAACGTTAGATAATGTTGCAATTCTTGATATATGGTTAAAACCATCAATGTGAGTTGTGACCTGTTGAGTAGTCAGGTCCCACTGCTGTTCTGGTAATTCTTTGATTAGAATTGGGACCTGATGGTCAGCCACCGGTAGAGGATCATTACGTATACGTACAACTTTCAAATGAGTTGCGATCGGTCCTTGACTCAAAGCACATTCACCTACAATTTCAAAACATAATTTGACAACTTCATGGAATATCTATCGTACCCTTAGTATTAAGTTCCTCCAATACCTGCTTCAATATAGGTTTCAATTTAGAAGCACCGCTGGATAAAAAACCACTTTCGATCTCCATAGCTGTTAAATAATCTGATAACTTTGTAACCACAGGTTCATAGTGTACCGTTCTAGAATTACTATCACATATAAAACACAAATTGAAAAGGAATGCATTCCTAGGATATTTTTTGTCCATAATAGCTACTGGGAAACCAAGAACTTTGTGTTCTGCTAGAGTTCTGAAAGCTTTTTCGTGAGATAGGAACCTTCGAATTCTCATACTACTCACACTGTGATTGTACTCCTCTGTAATTCTGCTTTAGTTATATATATACACTGATACTGTCGAATAATTCCTTGGAAATATAGTTCTCAGGTTCCTGAATAAACATAATTGAAATATGATCTAAACATAGTTTCCAATGAACTTACAGCACAAGAAATTATTGGACCAGCAGTATCATGAAATTCGCAGAAAAATATACATCTTATTGGCCCCTCTTCACCATATCCTTCGAATTTAGATTTTATTAATTCGGAGAAATCCATTGTAAAAATTTTCCCTTGTTTCCATAATTTGAATCCAAGAGATAAGATGAACAACTTGAAGCAATTTATGGTTAAAAATCGAATATCATAGAACATAAGAACAACTGTTAATTTCTGCACTCATTTTGAAGAAAAATTTGTTCATGACCACTATTTAAAGGATAAACTTTAGATTTACCGTTCAGTAATTGTAATTTGTAATTATTATTATTATTTATTCGGAAGAACTTAAAATATATAATCAATATAATAAAATTTATTAAAATTCTATGTTTGAGTGCCTGACATGAGAACGACAACTGACAGCTGAAAACCATTCTCGATATCCAGTTTTATTGGATATTTTATCACATTTCTATTACATTTCTCGAAGTATTTTCCGGAAAATTTTTTAATCAGAATGGCTTTTGGTGATTATCCGATCGAATACGACCCTAAAAGACATGGACCATACGATCCTGCCAGATTTTATGGAAAACGTAAGTACTTGACCATTAGCTGCATGTTACATAATTTTGTTTCTTTAACTCATACTTCGATTTCTAATTTTTTAGAGGATATACCTCTTGCTCAAGTTAAATTGAACGAGTTAGGTTCATGGTTAGCCAGGAGGAACAAGTCTCCAAGTGCCATTGCAGGAGCAGTAAGCAGAGGTAAGCTAACTTAAAAAAATATACTTCTCGTATTTGAATTGGAGTATTTCAGCTTACTGGAGATGGCAACACAAGTATGTACAGCCTAGACGTGGTGGTGTTGCCCCATTTTTCCAAGTAGCAGTGGGTTGTTCAATCTTTTTCTACATAATTAACTATCCCAAGATCAGTAAGTAATTTAATCGCTTTATCGTTAACAATTTGGGGTTAAAGTTTGGATGAGGTAATTCTAATTTCAATTTTTTTTACAGCTTCACACAGATTCTACAAGTACCATTAAATTTCTTCGAGCAAGTAGTGTAATATGTGATTCATTTAGTGTCTCTAAATATAAACTTATCTATTATCCATATTTTTTGTTCTTGTTCCCTACGTTAATTTCAGAGGTTGATAATTGAAGAGCTCGGAGCAATAACCGGGTAACTCCATTTTCTAGCGAAACCGATATATCATATTCAATCGCTAATATCCAACGTACGCAACTTTCGGTGCAACAATGGGGCAAATCCAGCGCTTTTGTAAGGAGTTTCAATCAAAATGGACTCACTTGAATGTATATTTCGGCGCAAGAATCAGGCAAGACCTGAAGTTTTTCCTCATTTCTCAACATTTCATGAAAACGGAGTTACCCGGTTATTGCTCCGAGGTCTTCAATTCAAAACAACAGAGCTATAAAAAATACTTTTATTCAAAAAATATTTTTGGACTTAATGAATTCGTGACAAATTCCTTATATATTATTTCACATTGACACTATATAAATTCAAATCCTTCATATTTAGTATCAGCGATAAATAAGTCATCGACTAGCACTTGACCATGTATTGTGAAGCTCGTGAAGAAAGTTCTTGTTTTGCCTTCTAATTCTTCTGTCCTTAAGGCTACTATCACTTGGTCATTGGTATTTGGTAGAAATTTGAAACTGGAGAATCCTCTAGTAATGTGTTCGTTAGGAATCTGAAAAAAAATCAATGTGATCATCTGTCGATTCTTGAATCTTGCAAACTTAGGCAAATATTTGAATTTCTGTGACCAGCAGATATCGACCAGATTTGGTGTCGTTGTATATTCATTGAGTCTTCCTGAACAACATTAGTGAAACCAACAAGTGGTTGTCTGTCTTAGTTTAGAAAGTATGGGCCCCCAAAGTTCCAAAAATGTTCCATTGTCACGTCACTTTTTTCACCATAAAAACACAAATTTACTGCTTCAATTCAGTCCATAAATCACCTTCAAACATTTGAATAACTATTCGATTAGTTTCATTTCAGGTATATTCAATAATTAATGCAGAAAAATCTAGAGGCACCACATATCCACAAATTCTAAGGAAAGCCCGGCGTTGTTAATGGTAGATTTGGCACTGCCGCAGATTCATTCGCGCGAATAAGATACGATAACTTCCCGTAAATCCAGCCATCGTTTGATATGTCACTCGCCGAAGGACGGAGCAGTGTTGCCAAACTTACCATGAAGAATGGCGGGATTTCCTTAGAATTTGTGGATATGTGATACCTCTAGAATTGCGATGTTTCTGCATTAATTATTGAATATACCTGAAATGTATCTAATCGAATAGTTATTCAAAAGTTCGAAGGTGATTTATAGATTAAATTGGAGCATGAATTTGTGGTTTTATAGTGAAAAAAACGACGTGAAGATGGAACATTTTTGGAACTTTGAGGGTCTATATTTTCTAAACAAAGATAGACTGCCACCTGTTGGTTTCACTAATGTTGTTCAGGAAGACTCGATGAACACAATGACACCAAAATCTGGTCTACATCTGCTGGTCTCCGAAATTCGATATACGGGTGTCCGGGGAATAACTGTACATACTCTTACCAGAGATAGAGTTGCACTAGCTGACTACTGTTTGACTATAAAAAATTAATTTTTGGATTTCTCTAGAAAACTACAGGGTGTTTATCCAACTTCATGGAAATACTTAGACCATCATAAAATCCAAACTTATTGACAGATATTTTTGAAACTTGGGAGGTTATTGGCACATGCCTAGGTCGAGTCAGAAAGATATCAAGTATTTCATTATTGCAGGGCCGGACTCATGAATCCTCATTTAAGGTGTTCAGGGTAAAAAAAATACTTTGTATTTCGAATTGCGAATAATTGATTCGCTTTTTAGAAAGAAGCTAAAGTATGCTTCAATTTGTGGTATCGCTTAAAGTTGTCACATCAACAATTATTTTTTTATGAATTTTTGAATTTGGAAAAAGTTCGAAAAATTGAATTTATTTACCTGAACAGGACTAAGTCACCTTGTGGAGGTCAAAATAAATAATAAATTTTTTTTAAAAAGTCACTAAAGATGAGGGAGACTATAATAATTTGTTGATATACTGGGTGGTCACCCTAGACGCGGATCTCATTGCGATGAAGTGAATGAAGGTATATTGCGAAAAAAAACTATTGGCGACATGTATAGGGTATACATAAGCATATTTCAAAATTATTCGTATGTATACTGGGTGTCCATTGGAAGAAGTGTCACTTTGGTCTATATCTTTGTTGTCGAACACCCGGTATACATACGAATAATTTTAAAATATGCTTATGTACACCCTATACATGTTGCCAATATTTTTTTTCGCAATATACCTTCATTCACTTCATCGCAATTAGATCCGCGTCTAGGGTGGCCACCCAGTATATCAACAAATTATTATAGTCTCCCTCATCTTTAGTGACTTTTTAAAGAAAATTTATTATTTATTTTTGACCTCCACAAGGTGACTAAGTTCTGTTCAGGTGAATAAATTCAATTTTTCGAACTTTTTCCAAATTCAAAAATTCATAAAAAAATAATTGTTGATGTGACAACTTTAAGCGATACCACAAAGTGAAGCATAATTTAGCCTCTTTCTAAAAAGCGAATTAATTATTCGTAATTCGAAATACAATGTGTTTTTTTTACCCTGAACACCTTAAATGAGGATTAATGAGTCCGGCCCTGGAATAATGAAATAATTGATATCTTTCTGACTCGACCTAGGCATGTGCCAATAACCTCCCAAGTTTCAATAATATCTGTCAATAAGTTTGGATTTTATGATGGTCTAAATATTTCCATGAAGTTGGAAAAACACCCTGTAGTTTTCTAGGGAAATCCAGAAATTAATTTTTTATAGTCAATCAGTAGTCAGCTAGTGCAACTCTATCTCTGGTAAGAGTATGTACAGTTATTCCCCGGACACCCTGTATACCCAAACTTACTTTAATCATTCTAATAGTTGAAACGGATGCATCTGCGTTGATTAAAACTGAGCAGCCTCTACGTTCGTCAGCCACTTCATCGTAAGTTCTTGCTGCATCTTCTTGGTAAGAAGAACCATTTTTGGTGAATTTCAGACCAAAGTCCACTTTCGTGGATCATGTAACCAGGCCATTCGATACCCAGCACTCTACGCAAATTTTTGTATTGTTCCACCCAGCTCACATGGTCAACCTAGAAAATTATACTTTCAGTACTGTTTTGATAAAAAATAAGTATTTCCAGTACGTTAAAATATAGGTTTTTTCAAGGGACAGCATTAAGAGTAGTGTTGGATATACCGATTTGGAAATTCACATCGAAAGCATACGATATGCAAGGCATCAGACATAGAATTCTTCCCTCCAGTTGCACAGATGAATAGGCGAGATAATCAAGTGCGATAACTGAATGAATTAAACTGTCTTACTGCAATAATCTAGTCTTGTCTCTCTCTCTTATCGCAGTATGGTAGGAAACCTGCACTACACATATAGAATTTTTAATTTGTCAGGCTGCCCGTAATACTCGATTGAAGTATTTACTGTTGCCTACCATACTAAGGAACTACACTCCTCTAAATGATAAGAGAGAGACAAGACTAGAATAATGAAGTAAGACAACTGAATTCAGTGTGTTACAGCAAGTGATTGTCTCGACTATTCATCTGTGCAACTGGAGGGAAGAATTCTCTGTCTGATGCATTGTATATCGTATATTTCAGATGTGAATTTCCAAACCTGTATACTTATAACTATAGTCCGTTCACAAAAGTTTGAGCCGTAGGTTGGCCATGACAATTTGGCATATTTCACTGTGTATATTAAAATTTAGGTTATGTTGTTTATTTTCAATGCGTCAGAGATTCATAGTACATAAGAACTTTAAATCATAAAACCACCTGAGGATTGAGATCCCAAATTTACTGAACCTCAATCTAAAACACCCCGTATAGTTGGTTGAAAAACAAATTGAATATTACTTGTAAATACTTGAGTTGTACATTTTCGGCATAAAAATAAATTTAATTCACTCACAGCTCCATTCTTGCTAATAACTTTAACCCACATGGGGTTGTAATTCTGGAATTCTCCAGTAGCAGTTGTCCATTCTTTGCCCATTGACCCTAGGTATAGTTTATCATCTTTTACAGCTGCCCATTCTGTTTTGAAACCCTTTGAATTTCTGAAAATTAATAGCAGAAGCTTGAATGAAAATCGAAAAATCTGAAAATTTTGTGATAAATATGCAGTGTGTTTGGTCATGACTTAGCGATAATTTAAGGGCATCAAATATACCTAATTTTATCGACAAAAAACACCATATTGGGGAGTTTACCCCCTCAGTTTTGGAGAAGCTCCCTTTTCAAATTTGCTCTTTTATTTTAGTTGACCCTCCCTAATAATATCGATATCTTTGGACATAAAGGTCCTACAGATGTGAAAAAAATGTTTTTTGAAAGATGATACCGCCTTTTATTAAAGTGGAACAAAATGAAAACAAATAACTTAAAAAAACCTCAGGACTGTACTTTCGATAATTTTCAATACTCAAACAAACAAATTAATAATAAAAATTGCTCAAAATGGCCTCTGCTCAGTAGACAGGCAGTGGCCTTTATGAAGACCTGTCTTGTGTCGTTTACTCGAGTAGTGTTAATGTTCGGACAGCAATAACTCTCAAATTAGGTAACTTACAGAAATGGTGTAAGTGCTGTTTTGTAGCTTATATCCTTGATTGTTAAATCATTGAAAAAAATTATACTTCAATGTGCTAGTTCTTGTACTATGGCGGATTTACTAAGAAAATCAGTACATATTTTTAATAAAACTTTTTTAAAGAATTTTTATGGCGTTTCCAAGTTAAAGGTTTTTATATTGTTATATCAATGAAAGGTGGTAGTATCATCTTTCAAAAAACATTTTTTCACATCTAGGACCTTTATGTCCAAAGGAATCGATATTATTTGGAAGGTCAACGAAAATAAAAAAGTGAATTTAAAATGGGGGCTACTCCAAAACTAAGGGATAAACTTCCAAATTTGGGTGTTTTTGTCGATAATATTAGGTTTATTTGATGCCTTTACATTATCGCTCTAAAAGCCCAATTTGTTAAATTGGAATAAATAATATGCATCTTAGAGCAAACTCTTAGATGAGAATCATGCTGAATTTTAGAGACAATATTAGTTATAATTCAATTTTTTGACTTACTTGCCATTTCCATCCATTAGCAAAACCCAAGGAATAATATTGTCCCCAACAATTTCATAAACAATACCTGTCCTATCATCAAATGTGAGCAATCTACCATCATATACTACAAGCTCTGACAGTTCCATTCCTCTACCTTAAGCGAATAACTATTTTTTAAGGTGACTGGTCCAGTTGAATCCCATGATACGACAATATTTTGTGTTTTTGCATCGTAACTTAAGTAACCTTTTTGAAAAGGGAATACCACGTATTCTTATCCTTTTCATGTTTGGAATCTGTGTCGAGATCCGCAATGATACCTAAAAATGAAGATTTGAAAATCGAACTTAGTTGAATGATTCAAAATGCGTTTACCTATCCTGTAAGTGTAGACATCATTGGCTTTAACTGGGGCAGTCAGAGGATACGTTGTATTATAAGGAGTAGAACTAGAAGTGTCTCTCCAAGTTGGTATATAGTAAACCACTAGTAACCCCAGTAGGGCGGCTATTCCTAAATACGACACCATCTTGTAAAAGTACTGCTTATTTCTGAAACCAAACGTTCGATTTATAATCCTATATGCTGGAGGTTTTTTCAGCGCCCTTCTCCAATCTCTTGAGGAGCTCATTTCCTCCAGATCATTTATTAGTATCCTCTTCTCCATATAGATAATTCTAATAACGATATCAGATAAGGTAACATTATGTCTAAGTGGACCTTGAAAATTGACTAGGTTTTCTTAATATCATTTGGGTTTGCTAGTCATTTAGGAACATACGAAAATTTATCATTTTTGTTGTTGATTTAAGAAATGAAATAAGTTAACCTCTACAAACTGACACGTAGTAGTTACGTTGTTCGTTTTAATTTTCTTGCTCTATGATACTTTGAACTATGCTCTTTTTCTTTGCTGCAACTACTTCAAGGTTTCAGTAGGGCTATTGCTCAGGGCTAATCTAATTAGTCTAATTAATCTATTCTTATCTAATGAAATAAATAATGAATGTGAAAAAATATAATTTTGAAATTTATGTGCTTTGAAGAGATGGGAATAGAAGCAAAGCAATACAAATAAGAATTTGAAAAGGAATATTCACCTGTTGCTGGAGCTATCATTCGAAGAATCAGAAGCGTTTGATAATTTTATATTATACTACGAATGACTTGTAAAAATTTAGAGGTCATTCGATAATCAGATAGATGAGATATAGTAGGAATACCATGACGAGTCTACTAGTTATTATCTGTAGACACTTGAGCTGTGATATATTATTTAATTATTTTATATTTCCATTGAGTTTTTGTCATGCTCATTCCTGGAATCAAGAGAGCTATTCATCATGGTTTTTATGCCTGTAATTTACTGATCAAATGGTCAAATTCAATTTTATGTGGTTGATTGAATTGCTATCGCGAAAATTTCATGTAAACACAATTTTTGTTCAAATTATTAATATTGATGAAGTTTACATTCTTAAAAAAAATTAGTAAATCCTGAGCAGGTGCTTAGAGCGCTCGTTCTTTGGTAGAGCTATGAGGCTATTACTTCAAAATCACTGCAACATTTCGCACGATCCGACTTATATTCTGGATTTTATTAAAAAAATGAAATACCGTAAATTGGGGATACTTTGTGACTAGTGGGTAACTTTGTGACAATACGCAAATCGAAACAAACTGCCCAATATTTTCCAAGTTTCGCGCGCATAGAGAATTTTTTCTGTCGCCGGGCGACAGAACATATCTCAGCCCAATCAAATATATCTTCATAAGTGTGGTAGGCCTCTCCAGTAACCTGTAGACTGCCATAAGAAGAGCATACCGATTCTGTCGATTTTTTCGAAAACCGGAAACTTTCGTCTGCACAGCCAAATCTGAAATATTGTCAGTTAAAATCGTAAATAGGTTCATTTGCTCCTGTAGTTATCATATTATATTCGAAATTATAGTCAAAAATCATTGATTTTAATATCTTTTTTTCGAAGAAAACAAAAAAGTTTCCCAGCATGGGGTAACATTGTGACATGTCACAACGTTTCCAAATAATTACATATGATTCTTTAAAATTTTTTGCATGTAGACTGCGACCAAAATCTTGCCAGAATGCCTCAAAAATATAAGAGACGCTTGGGAGCAAGAGCTTACAAAAGTCCCATGTTGCTGAAAAAGCTGGTACAAGATATTTAAAAAAAGGATGCAAAAAAATTAAAAGCAGTATAAGCTTTTTAAGAGCAACGAATAATAAAGAATTCCATTTTGCCACAAGTTGAGGATTTTGAATGATTGACTACTGGCAATAACTGAAACAAATTTTGAAGGAAAAGAGAAAAAAAGGGAAAAATTTTCATTACAC
This sequence comes from Propylea japonica, assembly GCA_013421045.1. Classification (NCBI taxonomy): domain Eukaryota; kingdom Metazoa; phylum Arthropoda; class Insecta; order Coleoptera; family Coccinellidae; genus Propylea; species Propylea japonica. The sequence goes on along the minus strand of CM024248.1, from coordinate 12,972,972 downwards.
GGCTTGTCTGATCACTGATCAACTTTGCAGTTTATAAAATTTGTGAGTGTGTAGTTTTATGCCTACTCTCATTCAATCTTAATATTTACTCTTATTTCAGCCCATTACATGTTTTCGTTCTTGTTCAGAATATTAATTTTTGTTTTCAATGAAAGTTGAAGTTAATTCATGTTTTTTTTTCTCCAAAAAATATGAGCACATACTTTTTTTTTATTTTTAGTAATTTTATACTCAAAAGGCAAGGGTATTATTGTGCTCTGATTCGAATAATGCTTTGTCACAATGTTACCCCGAAGCACGGGGTAAAATTGTGACAATTTCAAATTCGAAAAAGACTATATCGAAATAATTTTTTCAACAATATTATATTCTCATTGTGTAACGAAAGGACAGATATTTACTGTGTATTTTTTTCACCTTTTATCTGCTCATGAAGTGTTTAAAAATGTGTGAAAACCTCAAAAACTGTCACAAAGTATCCCCATTTTACGGTATGTAAAGAATGAATAACTGAGAATTTACCCCACGTACAGAATTGAATTTGACCACGAATTCGTCATCAGAGAGTCGCAGCCAAACGATTGCAATCATATTAGGCTCAATATTCGAAAATTACGGACATTTAGGTAAAACGATATAGCATTTAGTTCAATTAGAACGAGAGCTCAAAAAGGATGACGTGAAGCATTTGCACACTTATTCTTATTCATTCATGAAATTGATAATTCAAATAGGTATATTCTGCGAACTAGCTGCCTTATTCTGATCTTTCGTGAATTCTGTTTGAGCTTGCACTCAAAATTACAGTTAAATGAAAATTCTCAATCTGTTCTTTAAGGCAACTTAAAGTAAAGGGTTCTCCAATAAAAAAATAGCCCGCTATTTTGGTAGATGTCACGTTTGAAGCTGTCTTTTTTTAATATTTGACAAGTAGAAACTACGCCATTAATAAAAATGGAACGATACACGCTTCAAGAACGCATTTAAATTATTAAAACTCACTATAAAAATGGTGAAAATCTGGCAGAAACGGTTCGTAAAACTAAAACATTTTTGGGCCGTCGTGAAGCACCTTGTCAGACCGCAATAAAGAAATTGGTGGAAAAATTCGAGCTGTTGGGACAAGTTAGTGATGTGAACAATAAACCCCGTGCACGTCGCTCAAAAACAGCCGAAAATATTGGTGCTGTATCGGAAAGTGTAGAAGAAAACCCAGGTTTGTCCATTCCTCGTCGTTCTTTGGAATTAGGCATTAGACAAACGTCATTAGGGGAAGGTGAGGTAATACGATCCCTAAAGGTCAAATGATCCCCCGCCGTAAATCAGAAAAAGCTTGTACCATATATCCAAATACACATGAAACATGTTCCCCTGCACCCCTGCGAGTTGCCAGTAAAGTGTCAATGCGGTGCAAGTGCTTGGCGTGATTTTATTTAAAAATTATCAAAAAGTGTGGCTCTGATCTAAGGTAAGCATGTTTTTGGGCTTTAATTTTTTTTACATGTAAGTGTTTAGTGAAATGTTGTTTTATTTACGGGTATTAGTAGCAGTTAGCTAATATTTAAGCAATGTTCGATCATCGCACGCGGTATGAGAAGATTCTGTTTTGATCGATATTTTGGAATTTGGTGTTTGGGGCGAATGATCCCTTTCTGTGTGTCTAAAATGATCCCTGGAATCATTTTACCCCATTAATAATTGTTGTTTTTACAGATCATGCGAGAATTTATAAACGCAGAACTAATCGCGAAAACAGGCCTGAAGAACAAATGCAAAAGGCATTAGATGCCGTCAGAGATGGTATGCCTTACAAAACCGCGAGTTGAGAATTTAAGGTTCCTGTGATGGCATTAAAAAGAACAGCCAAAGGTAAAAATAAAATAGCTCTGAACTATCACCCTGGAACAAGAACTGGTACTTGTTCATTATATTAAGGGCATGGAGCCTAGAATAATATACGGGCTGATAACTCAGGATATCCTAACCTCAGCTCACCAAAATTGGCAGAAAGAAATAATTCACTGCATCAATTTTCCGAAGCTAAAGGAAAAGCTGGACTTTAATGGCTTCGTGGATTTAGACATAGACATCCAGACATTACAATGCTTGTGCGAGCTTTTAATAAGCATGTGGTGGATAAATTTCTCTCGACTTGAGAAACGTCCAAGAAAAATATTATTTTCCAACCCATCGAATATTTTTGTTTTGTGTAACTGGCTTACATACTTAAATTGTTATGAACATTACATATTATCATTAAAATAAACAGCTGAGTTTTTATTTCACTGATATTTATAAACATATAGTGCAAAATGATCCCTGGGATCATTTTGCCCCTACCCAAGGGATCATTTTATCCACAGGTGTGTATAAAATGATCCTTTACTAAACTTTAACAAAAACCTCTAATACAAAAAAACTACATAGATTTAATGAAAAATAAGTACCCAGATACAAAGCTAAGTAAATTCACTACCTCCAACAATTGAAATCTTGCGGTTTTGCCTTCAACTTCAGCCACAATTAAAATTTTCCCTTAAGGGGATCATTATACCTCACCTTCCCCTACACCGTATTTTGCATAAAGATTTGGGTCTTAAGGCTTATAAAGTTCATTTAACACAAGAACTCAAGCCGGCCGATCATCAACAACAAAACCATTGATCTTTTGCGGGAAAAGTTCCCGTGTTATCTCTCGAAGAGGTGATTACAATTGGCCACCGAGATCTTGTTCATCAGGTTTGCTTGGTTGTTCAGCAAAGTATAAAGGTTCTATCTATTGCATTCGTTCTCGGTTTTTCGAACTTTGAAATTATGGGCAAAATCACGTGCGGTGCACTGGTGCTTACCGTGATGAAAAACAAAAACAAGATGAATTTCCGACAAGTAAAGAGCAAAATTATGTAGATGGTAATTGGCGATTGCTTTATGGTGTTACTGCACTCCCAGGTCAGCAGAAAACCCTGCCTGGCATTCCGGCAAAGGCAATGCGATTTCAGACTTCAGAGATCTCAGCGCGGCCTTGCTGTCCGTGGTGATGTAGCCCTGCGCACCTTGAGGTCCATCTTAAGACACTGCTGAGTGCATATACAGTGTGTTTGGTCATGACTAGCGATAATTTAAGGTCATCAAATATACCTAATATTATCGACAAAAACACTCAAACTTGGAAGTTTACCCCCTTAGTTTTGGAGTAGCCCCCATTTTAAATTTACTTTTTTATTTTCGTTGACCCTTCCTAATAATATCGATTTCTCTGGACATAAATGTCCTACAGATGTGAAAAAAATGTTTTTTGAAAGACGATACAGCACCTTTCATTGAAGTATAACAATATAAAAACATTTAGCTTGAAAACGCCATAAAAATTCTTTAAAAAAGTTTTAGTAAAAATATGTACTGATGTTCTTAGTAAATCCGAAATAGTACAAGAACTATCACATTGAAGTATAATTTTTTTCAATGATTTAACACGCGAGGATATAAGCTACAAAACAGCACGTACACCATTTCTGTAAGTTACATAATTTGAGAGTTATTGCTGTCCGAACATGATCACTACGAGAGTAAAAGACACAAGGCAGGTCTTCATAAAGGCCACTGCCTGTCTACTGAGCAGAGGCCATTTTGAGCAATTTTTATGATTAATTTGTTAGTTTGATCATTGAAAATTATCGAAAGTACAGTAGTGAGGTTTTTCTATTTTATCAATTTTCATGTGGGTCATGTTCGAACAGCAATTATACTTTCCAAATATTTAACTAACAGAAATTATGTTGGCATTGTTTTGTAGCTAATATACTTGCGTGTTAGCTCATTGAGAAAAAATTATACTATACTACTTTGACATTTTGGCAATTGACTTTGTAGGTGCCGGGAATTGTGAGGGTCGCTTTCTGTAGCAAGTATTTGTTGTTTTCAAGAATTCATAGTGATATGAAAAATTTTAACTAGATTTTCGGAGATAAGTTGCTTTAAGTGCAAAAATGAAAGATTATTTTTGCAACAAAAATAACTCTGAAATATTTCGGGGGGGGGGGGGGGGTTGAACCCCCAAACTCCCCCTTGGCTACGCCCTTGGGTTTACTTCCTAGGGCTTAGAGATTTCAAGGCAATGCCAGTGCCTCTTTCTGATTTTGGTCCACCGATAAATTGTGATTTACGAAACTTTGTTTCAAAGGGCGTTTCGAAATCGAAAATGGTTGGATGGTTTTGCCAAGATTTGGATTTAATTGATTCAATATCCTCATGTGTCCAACCCAGTTTCTTATTGCTTCCAGTAGGTTACATTTTCTCACATGAAGATGTAAGGCAAGCAAATCAAGTACATATAATTTAACTATACTGATAAACAATGATAATACCATAGTCCTTGTGTATTGCAAGCGTATACTTTTTCGAAAAATTGTGAATACCAAATCGCGAACATTTCAAACGTTTACAGAATTAAATATTGAATGGCTGACTAATCAGAAAATCAACCATGAGGGATTATAGAAGAAAATACCCAAATTGTATTCGAGTTTTCCACCCTATAGATATTCCCAATGTTACACGTAGAAAAATCAATAACTCTGTTTTGAAGTTTCACCCCCCGTTCAACGTCACGTTTGACAATTTGCCAAAACAAGAAATTCATGAATCGAAATTATATTATTCCGATGTGTTGAACAACTTTTGAAATACCAGCATAAAAATTCCAGTCCTAATTTCAGTAATCAATAAAATACAACAGATTTTCAAGTTCTGGATCATTCTACCTACATCGAAATTTGAATGTTTGAAGATGATACAGTGATTTTTTTCTGTAAATTCGAGAAAAAGTCATGGCCTCAGGGAGCCAACCTCAAGGTGGTGAGAGTGAATGGATTATGGCAAAGGAAGGGTTGAAATTGCTGATAAACAACAGGGGAAAAGAGGCTGAAGAATTGTTCATGAAGTATCCTGAGAGTCTTGTGATGTATTCTGGTTACTCATTTGCAGTTTTCATGGTGAGTAGTTCATTTGCGATTTTTGCTAAGTTACTCAATGGGTAAGGTAAGGGTGAGTGAGATACAGAGGCGGATCAAGCGAAGGTTGAATGGGGTTGTTACCTCCTTAGATGGTCATTTCTACACCTTTTCCAATGTAATTTAGAAAACGTAAAATGTGATTCAGAAAAACAGATTGAATTTCAGATGGTGAAAAATGTTACATATGCAGAATTGTGAGTTGATAATCAAAAATTTGAGAAAGCCCTGAGCAGGTGCCTTTGAGCGCTCGTTCATTGGTGGAGCAATGAGGCTTTTACCTCGAAATTTTGTATAGGACTTGAGTTTGGTACTAAATAAATAAATACAAAATCTTAGCACGATCGAAATAATATTCTGCAAATTATTTAAAAACTGAAAATTGTAAAAACTTGACGATTGAAAAAGTTGAATTTTGTGGTTGTGATGATACGATCCTCTTGAAATTTCGCATGAACATTCAGTATATCAATCTTTATACACAAAATAAATAACACTCGAATCGGATATCTTGTTAAGGAAATGTGGAGATTCTTCTATTCAATATTCAATTGAATTTTCTATGGTTCAGACAACGAAATCTTCTAAAAATTTCGCACGAACATTCAGTATATCAATCTTCATCCACGAAAAGAATTTCACTGCAATAGGAATCTTGTTATGGAAGTCATTTCAATATTCCAATTGAATATTCTATGGTTCTGTTCACACTGTGGTCACAAGATTTTGCATGAGGCTTATCATGGGCATCTTGCATGTGGCCGCGAAATTTTACTCTGATTGGTTTCGTTTTGTCTGAGATATTGAGAAACGAAAATTTTGAACGGCTATATTTTATGGAACACCCTTCACGATTTGGCTGGTTACGAACTTACCCGAGCCATTTGGGAACCGAACTCACCCTGAAAATTTCGAGTCTCTAGGACAATCCCTTCGAAAGTTATTGTGCCACAAACAGAATTGAATTTGACCACGAATTCTTCATCATTGAGCCGAACCCTATTGTTTGAGACATTTTCGGCACAAAATTCGAAAATTACAGACATATTAGCATGACGATATAGCGCATTCGTTTGAGTAAAACGAGCGCTCAAAAAAAGAGTTCGAATTTTAGAATATTAGGAACCTTATATTCCGAAACGGTAATTTTAATTTCAGAATTGTAATATGTAATTCAGAAAGGGTAAAATTGAGTTCAGAAAATATAAATTGTTATTCAGAATTGGCTGAAAGTACTCCAGAATTAATAAATATTTATGCATCCTAATATTATGTATGTTATTCAAATTGAGACATGATTTCATTCAAATGATAACTCTTCTGAATTTGATTGCCATTTCTGAGTAGCAATTACTGTTCTGAATTACAACTTCGTTTTTCTGATTTCCAACTTGCTAGTCAGAATTTCAATTTCGTTTTTCTGAAATTAACTCCTCATACATGGAAAAAACTGTGTTTCTTTCAATAATTCGAAATCTTGTTAACTCGATTTTGATATGTAATTCATGTTATAGGTAATGTCCGATTTTATCACTACTTTTGCTTGATAGTTTAATTTGAACCAGATATCTGAAACTTTAATTAGCCTCACTGGCGCAGCCAGGGGGGGGGCTTTGGGGCTGCAGCCCCCCCCGCCAAAGATCAATTTCTTCGTTATTTCTTTCATCTTTATTTTTTTGCAACTTTCGTTATTTGTTGTATCATCAAAAATTGTTCAGTTCAGCCCCTCCCCCCAAAACAAAATCCTGGCTGCGCCACTGATTAGCCTTGCGGTATTCTCAGAAAACATGCAATCAATTTTGTAAATTTAATTAGTATTTTTTCTATAAAATATAAGTATATCAATAAATTTAGAATGATATTTCGTAACACATTAATAAACACACATTAAAAATAGGTCGTACAAATGGTCAAAAACAAAGTCAACAATTATTCATTCACCTTCACAACGATATTCATGTCATAGAACAGTCTCAAATTGTCAGATTTCTTCAATTTATCCTTTAAAATCTCTATGGTATTGATCCTTCCAATAGAATTTTTATTCTTGTAAACATCTATTGGTCGGTTGGTCACAACATTCTGTATGCTCAGGAGAAATTTAGGGTGTCCGCAGCACTTTTTCTTATAGTTGTAGATGACCTGCATCGCGAAATCAACATATTTTTGGTAAGATTCCTCAATTGTGCATACGAAGTAAACATCATTTTTGGGTTCATACAGGACAAACATATCACGAGAAATATCCTCAATCTGTACGTTAAAGGTGACTTTAAAGTCAATCGAATGGGCCCGTGGTTAACTTCAAGGTTTGAAGACATTTTCGAATTTTCCTTCGCATCTTCCAAATGGACATTGTAGTAGAGGAATTTTTTGGTGCAACCTGACTTCAAAACAAAAACGAATAATCACCATGATTTTCTAATGGTCCGTCATTTTTACAATGATTTTTTCTGGAAATCTGTGCAAATGTCTATTTGGTGATATGCCTGAGAAAAATTTGAGCTTTGTTGTAGGAGTCTATTTAATTTATATGTATTCACGATCAGAATAAAAACTCTGCTTATTCTTGTATTTATGATCTTTAATTCGAGCAGATCTTTGACTTGAGGGTAGATTTAACGATTATATTAAGTGGAATTAATAAACGGACAGAATAAGGTTAGAAGTTCGCAGAAAACCAAATCAGAATTTGCTTTAATCCAAAATGGAGAAGTGAGCAAACACTAAAGATTTAATTTCAGTCTACTAATATAAACATAATTTTTCATGGTGATTTCAATGTGAAGAAAATTATTTTCCGCATGTAAGAATGTGTAAGTTTAGGAAATTTATCAACCTGTAGGTACAGTGTGAACATTACACTGACTTTTAAACTACCATGTTACACTATTTTCCCTCATATAGAATACATGGTATAAACTGTGTTTCTTTGAATAATTCGAGATCTTGTTAACTCGATTTTGATATGTCCAACTTAATCGATTTTTTTTGCCTTAGGGTTAATTTGACCACATATCTGAAACTTCTATTTTATCCTTTTGGTATTCTCAGAAAACATGCAATCAATTCTGGAAAATTTAATTAATGTTTTTTCTATGAAATATAAATATATCAATGAATTCATGAATGATATTTCAGAAGGAACGTAAATGCAATTGAAGCAAATTCTCCGTGTAAATATTTTACAATACAACACATTAATAAACACACACATTAAAAATAAGTCGTACAAATGGTCAAATACAAAGTCAACAATTATTCTTTCACCTTAACAACGATATTCATGTCATAGAACAGTCTCAAATTGTCAGATTTCTTCAATTATCCTTTAAAATCTCAATAGTATTGATCCTTCCAATAGAATTTTTGTTCTTGTAAACATCTATTGGTCGGTTGCTCGTAACATTCTGTATGCTCAGAAGGAATTTAGGGTGTCCACAGCACTTTTTGTTATAGTTGTAGATGACCTGCATCGCGAAATCAACATATTTTGGTAAGATCCTCAATGTGCATACGAATAAACATCGTTTTTGGTCTCGTAAAGAACGAACATATCACGAGAAATATTCCTCAATCTGTAAGTTAAAGGTGACTTTAAAGTCAATCGAATAGGCCCGTGGTTTAACTTCAAGTGTTTGAAGACATTTCGAATTTTCCTTCGCATCTTCCAAATGGACATTGTAGTAGAGGAATTTTTTTGGTACAATCTAAAGTGTGCGCTGGAGCTGCTGGTTTTGAGGATGTCACTGGTTTTGAAGAAGGTGCTTGTTTTGAGGGTGTTTTATATGTTGTGGCTGTGTTTGGTGAGAGTTTTGAGGTGGAGGGCTGCTGGTATTCGAGGGTGGTCAAATGGACGCATGCCATGATGGGCGATCCTCTGATGATAACTTGCTCACCTTTGTTCAAGCACGGAGTTGAAGGGCAGCAGTCTTTTTGGCATTGTAGGTGGGGACTGTGCAGGTAGATACCACTCTGGAAAAATAAGTATCGTTTGAAAACCGTCGAATATCTGAAGAACAGTACAACAAACAAATAATACTAAACTCTTGAGGAGTGTTCTGAAAGCTCCAGCAATAACTCTAACTGTTCAATTTTCATTCAATCAAGATTCTTGAGCTCTACCAGAAATTTGCTCACCTATTTTCAATATACAAAGTGCCAAAAATGTAACGTAACTAGACAATAATTCTTGTACGAATAATTATTGAGGAAAATCCTTGCACCCATCGATTTTTTGAATTATATTATACAGTTTGTTTGAGACTCACAAAGGTAGATTCTCACTGAATTTTCTTAAGAACATAAATTTTGTGGAAGAACAAAAAATTGATTTTTGAATTATTAATATGAATTTCGTGGTTATGTAAGAAAGCAAATACAAAAGTTGTAGTCTTTTAATTACATAAGCTTTGTCCTTTAATTTTTTTTCTAAAGAACTTATCGTTTGTCGAAAACCGAAATAAACATTTTTTATCCTCCGAAACCTGTTACTGATCTTATATTACATAACCCGTACCTAACTAATTTTTCCTTCAATATCAGTTGGATTCTCCGCCTTTTCCAATGGGTGTCATACACTATAGTTTTATTTCACATTTATCATTTTAAAAGGATTATGCACTGATCTTTTATCTCAGTGAAATTTTAATTTGATCAGAATATTCTAGAAAAGCTCTGACGTGAAGTCAGAAGATTTTGAGCGGTATTGCAAATTCGAAAACTGATTATTCGACAATTTATTCTACTTATTTTTGAATTAATGTTTTCTTCAAATGTTAAACCTATTATGTACATATTATAAAAGAAAGTGTTTTGAAAAATTTGTACTAACGAAATGAATATAGAAATAGATGAGAATTTATTTATTCAACTAGAGATACAACAGGAATTCAATACATCTCCTACACGACAATAAAATTCGATTGAAAATAAAAAAAAAAATAAAATATTACATTCATAAAAATTTATAAGATAGCAATATGTCCGTAAAGCTCTCATTAAATTGCAACTCGTAAATGAAAAAGTGTTGGATTGGAATTTCTTCAGATTAAGTTTAATTTAAAACATTCCAGAATTAACCGGTTATCGACGTCGATTCTCGAAAAATGGAAATCGACAAAAGTGCTTTAATTGACTATATATGGTCGAAATAGATTTACATCTTGAAAACCCGGTAAAATCACTATACTATAACTACTTTTATTGCATTACTACCTAGAAAACTAAAAATCAAGAAGTTAAATTTCTTCGACAAAAACAATCAATTTCTTTTCGTCATAAACTCAGTTATTGGATTTCACTTTTGCAAATGAATAATTTCATTTCAGAAAATATACTATTGTAGATGTTGGATACTCTTATATTATCGAAACACTTTTCAATTTTTCGAATATATAAATCAACAATATATGAATTTTCATGTCAGATAACCTGATTTTTTCCAGGGAACTTTTATTGAGCATTCTATATTTGAGAGATTATTGATACAAACGAAATCTTGAACTGATATTATTCCAAGATTATTCTTCGATATTTATATACAGAGAACTAAAATCGAATATGAAAAAATAAGTAGAAATTTCCATAAAAACTGTCCAAAGAAATTATTTACTGAATAATGAATTAGGAATTCTTACCATTTTTATTTTCGTGTTCTCTAGCAAGCTCCTACAATCTAAAACGACATAACCTGAATAACATCTCACTCAGTGGAATTTAAAAGAAGACACATGATCATAACTACGTGAAAAACACAAGATAACAGTTTTTTGTTGAATTTCGCGAGGAATTGTTTCACATTGTTTCCACCAAGAAGATGACCGAGAAAGAAAGGTTTACATTTAATATGAGATTATAAGACAAAGACATCAACGCAATGTAAGTGATACGTGTTGAAAACGATATACAGGTTGTTTTTGATCAAGATGCTGATCTTCGAGGGTATAAATTATTGGGCGAATATAAGGACGAAAGTTGATGTATACCTACCTCTAAAAATTCAAACCTCGGGCCTATTGCACCCTAATACTTTGCAACTTTTCACTTTGCATTTTGCATTCTGACAAATTTCAAAAGTGAAAATTAATTCTATTGCAACATTTCTCCCAACATTTAACTTTTGCGGAGTGCTTTTCATTTTGCAGGGACGGACCGAAGCAAAATTTTTGAGTGGGGACAAAGTTTCGAAAATTTGCCAACTGTGCATTGATGGCTTGGAAACCGATGGCGGAAGGGGGTGATAATTTGGCATAGAAAATTATCATAGTAGGTTTTGAATATTGAAAGTTTAGATTTATGTTCTGCAAACAACTTTTTTCAAAAATTGTTAAATTACTCCAGTTTTATGAAATTTAGCAGACATGAGAACCTCATGAATTCGCATTTTAATTCTGAATTTCATATCGACAGGATATGCAGTTATTGAGATAAGGAAAATATTCCAGTGACAATAACTTCGGAACTACTTAACTGGCGATCTGGCCCGCTGAAAAACTCGAATGAGATATTCAGGTCCCACACCTATCTAGAAAATTTGAACTTTTAAACTCGATCCTTCCGAAGGTTGTGTGTGGTTTAATTCTAGACCAGCAATACTAGCCAGAATTTTTATATTGTCAAAATACTTTGATTGTTCGATTCTGACGAAATGAACTGCTTTGAAAAAATGCCAACTCAGATCAACCTGTATCAACTCCATTGCTTTTTTTTTAATTCTTCCAATTGATTTGACAATTTTTCCAATTTACATATTGCATTACACGTTTTCATTATGAATGCGTTTCGTTAATTATGTTGCACAAAATACATACAGGCTGTTGAAATTTAATGGAAAAATTTGTTTTTCGAAAATATTTTCTACACCGTACACGATTTTTCTTTGCGTTTTGGTAGGCTATGAGTACGCATTAATACACATTTGTTTCAATTCAAAATTATTACAATTTCGACTTGTGACGTACGTACAGACTTCGGTCCGAATAAATTCTGTGAAAAAATAGTGCGGCAATGCTTCCTTTCGAATTCATAGTAGGTATATAAGCCAATGAGCGTATATAATGATAGCTGTTATTCACGAGGTGAAATTTCCGGGTGAATAACAGCCATTATACGCGAGTAGCATACTATACTTTATTCACAAACTAATGAATAAATTTCTTGAAGATTTCAAATTTGGCGACCGCGACAAGACCCTGCTGAGCGTGGAAGAAGTAAAGTTGACATATGAGAAACTTTTGGAGAGAAATGGTCATTGTATATTTTGTAATAAAAATGCTTTAATTGATATAATAAAACTAGATTTGGCCCCCGATTGACAAGGTTATACCCATATTGTTAGTTGGAGTACTGCCAATTTAAAAGAATATTATATCAAAGCTAAATCTATGAAGCATTAGACAGCAGTGATTAATATCTCATTTTTTCCCTTGGATTAATGACAACATATACAATGGACGGATTTTACAATAGTCGTGGATAAATTATTTTTGTAATCATTCGAGGTGGGAGTGGAGCCTTTCATCTGTACAACACAGGTATTTCATAAAAACAGACGAAAACAATTGATAATTCAATAACCTCAACATTACAGAAAAAAATTTAATAATGTTTTGCTGGTAACAATCTGTACTATTATTCCTTCAAAAATCTCATAGCAAGTCATCAGTTATTGGTAAAGATCATTATCTTTTCTTTTTTCAGGATGCTCTCATGTCATTCGAAGAAGATAAACTAACAAAAGCCATCACCACCCTCAAAGAAGTAGAAAGAAGATGTACCACCAGAGGATGGTTCAAGATAATGAAAGATAAGGTGTTTGGAACAACAGAAGAAGAACCTTCGTTGACAGAAACCCTGGAAACTCAGATAATCCTTGCTGATTCCCAAGTTTGCCTAGCAATATTAGTGTTCTTACAACAGGATATTACAGGATATCTGAAGGCCGGCTGGGTGCTCAGAAAGGCGTGGAAGGTGTATCAGAGCACTTATACAGACATATTGAATTTGTATACTAGTCAAATTGGGGTATTGAATTTACCTGGTGAGTATTATCATTATTATTATTTGAACTGGGGCCTCTATAGCTAGGTCATTCTTCCGGGAACTGCGACAATGTACCGGGTTTTTCACTATAATTGACCCCCCCTTTAACTTTGTTACTGAAGGAGACTGAATGTTTCATATAAAAGTTTCAAGAAATCAACTGAAGTTTTTGATATGAGTCCAGAAACTGAAATATATACAGGGTGACCAACATATTGATGGTAACTTCATTTTTTCAAATGGAACACCCTGTATATTTTTCCATATTTGGTTAACTCTTTTTCCCCCGATTTCGAATATGTAACATATGTTGGTCTATCTTTCTTATTCTCAGCACCACAGAGTTTCAAATTTCAATAACCATCTGGCATAGCGTTTTGGAAGTTCGTGAATATTTAAGTGGCCAATTTGATCTTTGGATTGGTAATGGCGCACCCATTTTATGGCCACCAAATAGTCCCGATTTAACACCGTTGGACACGTTTTAATAGTCGTTCCTGAAGAAAAAATTTTACTTCAGCAATAATGACAATCAATACAATCGAAAGAGAATAATATTAATGATATAAAATCAACCAATATTAAAGCCATAATTCGGAACTAATACCGTCACAAAGAATAATGATAATATTGTAATGATTAGAAACAAATTTTGAAGCTTCAATTTCTTACTTGAATCAGAGCCATAATAATGCTATCAAAAATAGTCTAAACATTGAGACAACGATATGAACTATGTGTATTGAATGAAGGTGGTCATTTTGAGTAATTTCTTTAGTTGATGTTATTCAAAACTTTGAAGCTCTGAAAATTGAAGAGACACATCTACGTACGCACTTATATTCGAGATCAGGAGGAAAAAGGCTATCAAATAAAGGAAGAATATACAGGACAGGGTGTCCCATTCGAAAAAATATAGTTGCATTCAATGTTGTTCACCCTGTATATCTTCCCATTGAAGTTATTATAACTCCAAAAGAGATCATTTTCAGTAAACGCACTCTGCCACTTGTAAAATGATTACAGATCTTGGCAGGTGGTTCTTGAAATTTGAAACTCTGTGAATCTTAGAATAAAAGAGATAGACCAACATATGTTACATATTCGAAATCAGGGGAAAAAGAGCTAGCCAGGGTGTTCCATTTCAAAAATGAAGTTGCCATCAATATGTTGGTCACCCTGTATATATTTCAGTTTCTGGACTCATATCAAAAAACCTCAGTTGATTTCGTGAAACTTTTATACGAAACATTTTTTTGTATCTCCTTCAGTAACAAAGTTAAATTATAGTGAAAAACCCGGTATATCTTTTTCTTTACGCTACCATTCATGGAAAACCAAGTTAGGTCGCGAATGGGTTGATAAAATCGTTTCATAACTCAAAATCTATGAAAAATTTGAGTTAGTCGGGAAAAAAGAGCCCGAAAATGTGTCATCAGTTTTCGTCTAGCTGCTATGGTTCTCGAGATCCCTTCAGAAGACAACGAATTTTGCTCACCCTGTACATGAATCAATATTATTCTTCAAGAGGACCTAGATATTCTTTCTCGATGGTGCCACGACTGGATGCTTCCACTTAACATCCAGAAGTGTTGTGTACTCTTCATTGGTAGGAACAATCCAAAACATCCTTAAGCTACGGTTTCCTCGGACAGATCGTCGACCGTCGCGTCCAGGCCGTCAGCCGTCGAGGATAGCGATTTCCGTCGGAAGTGGTTTGCTCGAATTATTAGTGGATCGCCTACATGTGCACGCGAAATACCTATTATTGTGGTTGTAAGAAGAAATAATCGAAAATCCATTCACGTGTGAGAATTCGCCGCGATCGGACCTCGTTCACAGCGCTTATCGCAGACTTTACTTTAATTGAGTTCAAACAGAAGAAAAAACTTATTATGGCTTCTTCAAGTGATGGTCAATATTCTGAAATGGAAATCGATGATAATGGCACATTTACAAAGGTTCATCACAAGAGAAAGAGAAATAAGAATCCCAATTCGCCAACACAACAAATACCAAAAAAAATTGCATTTCCAACTGCAGAAAACAATGAATCAACACCTGGTGCTTATCAGCAAGAAACGGATGGGAATTCCAATGATAACGCACATGCTCGCCCGAAAATAAATAAAAATATAAACACTGCTTCAAAAGTCAACATGGGAAATGATAAAGACGAAAACGAATATTTCAGGGGATTTCAAGCGCTCCAAAAACAAACCCAAAAAACCCAAGCAGCCAAACAACAAAGTCAAACACTAAATAAAGAAAATTCACCAACAGGAATTACGCAAAATTACACATTCACAGCAAACAAACAATTCAAAAACAAATACCATATTAAAGCCCCTGCAATTACATCAAGAATTCAACTTGTGGATGCTTGGATACAGATGTTTGAAAAGACAAAAGACATAATTATTCAGACAAAACAAGGGTTCATCATTAAGTCCAATAACACAGAAGAAAACTTGAAAACTGCTCTCAACTACCTGAAGGAAGAAAATTTAATAGTTTCCTACAATGAAACACACGATAATTTTATCAATAACCCAAATCAACCACGACTATACAAGGAATCATACTCGGCTGTTATATCTTATGTTGATATGGAAATTAAAGAAGAGGAAATTAGCCAAGCATTAACATCTTACAATATTACTCATAGATTCTGTAAACGAATTGTTTCAAGAAAAACAAGTAAACCATCTCTTTTTGTTCGAATAATAACTGGTGAACTTGAGTCTTATGAGAAACTAATTAACAAAGGCTTATTCTACAAATGCAAACATTTTGAAGCAAAACCAAGTTATCCCCCTGAGCCATTACCTGTACCATGTGCAAAATGCTCACAATTTACACACACCACAGATAAATGTGAAACACCAATTAGATGCTCAAAATGTAATGGCCCACACAAAGATAATCAATGCAGCACCAATCTACCAGCTAAATGTACAGGATGTGGAGCTACAGACCATGTGGCATGGTCTACTAAATGCCCTAATAGGCCACTAAAACCTATTGAAGGAATACCGAATGTCAAGATAAGATCCATTAACAAGAAATCAAATGAAATAAAACAGGCCAAAACCAAAAACAGTAAAATACACAGCAACATTACTGTGCATGATCATATTATCAATACATATGTACATAAAATTAATAAACCTGGAAATATTGACCGACAAACACTCGTAGCAAAACTTCAGAAACGCTTTATCGAATTATTCCGAATAAATACTGTTCCTACCTTCATTGGAAATCGCGTTTACATCATGATGTTCGATATAGATGATGAGAACAAGATAATCGAAACAGAGCCTTCGGAGGGACTTCAAGTACACAGGGACATTCACAGCTAGATTTATTTATGCGAACATCAATAGCTACAATAATAAAAGAGAGCTAGTACATCGATACATCGAAAAAGAGAATATTAACTGTGCTATGTTTGTGGAAGCAAAATCAAGAGAATCACACAACATTCAATATAAAAACTGGAAAACCATCGCCAAGATGGGCAATATCCTCAATACAAACGTGAGGGGTGGAAGCATTATACAAGCCGAACAGTGGATGAAACTAACAAAGAATAATCCTCCTCATGTAAACAACCCATGGAATGAGGTCTTGCATGTGACCATTCCATTTAAAAATGACAAACTTCACATCTTTTTAACATATATACACCACACAAGCCGAAAAATTGAAGAAAACCTATTAATTAAAGCCGCACAATACAAATATTCTATAATCATTGGCGATTTCAATATTAACGCTGCAAAAAGAAAACAAATCAATCAGTTCACCAAAAATTCAGACTTTGTTCAGCTACATACTCCACCCACCTTTATTATGACTGGTAACCCAAGTAGTACCCCAGATATTATACTATACACGAAAAATTTACAGCCAAATATCAAATATGTGCAACTAACACCTGACCTTGGTTCGGATCACCTGGCCATTGAATTCACCCTGGACTTTGACAAGGACCCGATGGAATATCCACAAGAGATCATCTATATGTATGACAAATGCAACATAGAAAAGGTTAACGATGAAATGTGCCAATGGATTGAAATGAGAAGAGAGGATGAAGTTACCCCAGAGTTCATAACCGGTTTCATGGGCAAACTACAAAATACAATTCAATCTGAAACACCAGTGATCAGGAAACAATACCACAAGCCAACCTTGCCACCCTTCATATTGAAACTCATTAAATTAAAAAAACAAGTGTATCGAGAAATTAAACGTTGTGAAGACGAAGAAAAAAAGAGGAAATACAATCAGCTAAATAAAGACATACACAGACTCATAATGCACCATCGTTCATCCAAATATCTGGAAGCATGCAAATCAATAGAAAATCAACAAGGACGCAACTACTGGAATACCATAAAAAAATTAACTAAATATAGAAAACATGGAAATACAGAAACCTTCAATATAAGTGGAAAGGACTTAACAACTGATGATGATGTTGCCAATGCATTTGCTTCACATTTTGAGAAAATATATAAATTTGACCATGACGGAACATTCGATGAAGAACATAAGAAAACAGTTAAAGCATGGCACGATAGTGAATTTCCCTCTTCACATAGTATATATGAAATTGATGAGGAAGAATACTTTCAGGTCTTGAATGGTGGTAAAAACTCTGCTCCTGGGCATGATAAAATACCAAGAAAAATACTACGCAAGCTGGACCTCCCTATTCACAGAAAAATAATAGAAATTTACAACTACTGCTTGAAACGAGGACATTTTCCTGAAGTGTGGAAGAGAGGAGTTATAGTTACCATTCCCAAAACAAAAACGGACCACTCTAAGATCGAAAACTATAGACCCATCACTCTCTTACCTGTATGTGGAAAAAACTTCGAAAAGATTATCAAGACAAGAATCGAAAAACTCCTAGGCCGCTTCATTCCAGAATATCAGTTCGGATTTAGACCAAAATCATCAACAATACATCCGCTGATAATACTAACAACTAATGTACAGACAAAATATAAGGAAGGCAAATATTCAGCTGCATTGTTCATGGATATACAGAAGGCGTTTGATAGTGTATGGCATGCAGGATTACTGTACAAACTACATTTGCTTGGGTGTCCAGATTATCTACTGAAGGCGATCGAAGGGTTTCTGTGTGGCCGTAGTATCCAGGTGAAAATTAGAGAAACAACCTCACGAAGTTTCACACCAGAACAAGGATTACCCCAGGGTTCCCCCCTTTCACCACTACTTTATAATATTTACTGCTCTGATATTTATAGCCACCACTCACCTAGAGTAAATAAAGATGCATATATACTGCAGTTTGCAGACGACACAGTGATTGTCTCACATGGAAATTCTGTAAATGAAACAGTACATACATTGCAGGACATAACAAACAAAACATCAATTTGGATGAAAAAATGGAGAATCAAACCCAATCCACAGAAATCAGAATTTATAATTTTTCACCATAAACTGAACAGCACATCACCAAGGCTCCAATTTAACAACGTTCCAATTCACCCTGCCAATTCTGTAAAATATTTAGGAGTAGTAATGGACTCAAAATTAACCTTCAAATCTCATATAACAACTGTAAAAAAAAACACCATAGCTAGAGCCAATCACTTCCGTTCCATCACATACAAGGACCAAGGTATCAGCACCAAGACAGCAAGTAGAATATATAAAATGATATGCAGACCCATCCTGGAGTATGGCCACCAATTATACGAGACTTGCAGCAAGACCACATTCAAAGGTATAATCACAGGGGAAAGAACTAGCCTGAGAAAAAATAACAAAATTAGACATCCTAATAACCCACTACACCACCCATCGAATGAGTTGCTATATCAGAGAACGGAAGTTGAACCAATACAATGTAGAATCAAACGACTTAATGAAAAATTTGCAAAGAGAGCACACAATAGGGAGATTATTACTCCATTACTTCTGGAGTTCAGTGAGAATCGAGCCAGTAAGAGGAAAATTCCTGCCAAACCCCTGTACTATTCATTAGAAAGGATTTGAAACTTTTTTTTTTTTTTTGTATGGATTTTTGTAAAATGTCGATTTTATAAATGCTATTATGTTATTACGGTAAAATTGTAATAAGTGTTATGTAACAGGCTGGAAGACTTCGGTCGTTGGCCATTTGGAGAAGATCCAATAAAGCTACTTTATTATTATTATTATTATAATCGAAAATGGACCCGACAAAATTAATAATAATAATATATTTACAGCATTAAAAATAATTACATGCTAAGTCGAAACAAGCAAAATTATGCAGTTGTTGGAATATTCATAAATTCATCTACTGAATATACAGTGTTTAAATATAGAAACTCTTTCACGGTTTTCTTGAACTTTTTTCCTGTTAATATCTTGAATCTTTCTGGCAATTTGTTATATATTTTTGGACCCCAAAAATCAACTCCTTGCTGAGAAAATTTATACCTATGGTGAGGAATGGTAAGATTTTCCCTGTTCCTAGTGTAGATGGAATGGTAAGTGCTGCTAGTTGGGAATGTGCTTAGGTTGTTGTGGACATAGGTGGCGCACTCTAATACATATACTGCTGGGATTGTGAGTACTCTTAACTCCTTGAAATGCTCTCTGCAGCTATCAGTCTGCCTCAAATTAAGGATTTTTCGGATTGCCCTCTTCTGGTATACTAACAGATCCCGCACACGCGGTGAAGTACCCCAAGGAGGATGCCATAAGAAGCAACAGAATGGAAGTTGGCAAAGTACGTTGTTAATAGTTCTGTCATTATTGGAGGAAGAAGAAGACGAGGAGCTGATAATAGCAACTCTTAAAGATCCAAACAATCCAGTGGATGAATTATTTTTTAGACGTCATACAGAAGGTGCCTTCAACGTAACCGTGCAGAGGAGGGTTCTTTCGGAAATGAAATGAAATTTAGGGAATATTTCAGACTTTCCACTGAATTTTTCGAACAAGTTTAGACTTATATTAAATGTGACAGCACCAAAAAAGGTACCAATATGATAAAATTTCCAATTTCTGCTGAAGAGGAGCTTTGTATAACATTGATATAGGTTCTGTTTCCGTATTAACTAACGTAAACAATAATTTTACTTTCTTTAACACTGGAAGTTGAACTGCACTTCACCGCTCGAATCTAAACTCAGCTGATCAAAACCGTCGAGTCGCGACGTCCAACTTCAACGTTCAGGTGCCGTCCAGCTTCTCAATCGATGGTCATCAACTACTGCCTGTTACTCAGCACGTTTATCTTGGAGTTATTGTGTGATCAAATTTCGGATGGTCCGAACATGTTGGGTCGGTTACGGCAGGGGCGAAGCAAATAATATACATGGTCTTTAAAATGATTGTAACGTCATAGGTTGCTTTGGAATTTTTTAATCTCATCGTATCTTATGCACAGTCAACAAATTTTTGATTCCAGTAGCATTATTCAATTTCTTTCGGAATGACTAGCCTTAACACACAGTATCGTTTGTTTAAAATAAATTGTACATCAATAATTATTGATAATAGTCTAACGCATAGTCTAACGCCAACTTGTCGAGAATACGGCACCTGGTCAGGTGTGCTGGCCTTCAACTCTCCTGGAGTCTGTGCAGCGATAGGCACTCGTCAATCTTATTCTCGCTTTCGCCCATCCTATGAAGATCGTCTCAAGATCTTTGACCTTCCTAGTTTCGCCGAGCGTCGATCAAGGGGTGATCTCATCTTCACATTTCGTGCGTTGAATGGTCACTTTGGCGAAAAAATAAAAAACCTTTACCAGCTAAATATAAACAGTTTGCGTGGTTATCGCTTTAAATTATCCAAGGAACCATTCAGATCATCGCCACGACAGTACTACCTTCCCAACGCATGGAACCAGCTGCCATCGACGATTGTGGAGTCTCCAATTGTCAATACATTTAAGAATAGACTAGATAGATGGCATCCTCATTGTCGAGATTTCTTCTATAAATGTGTTTTTTGTTCTATATCAAATGTTCATTTCGATGTGGTTATATTATTATTTTTTGAGTTATATAGGTTTAACCTCAACCCTAATTCCTTTTATTATTACATACGTAATTCATGATTATTTTTGTTATTTCGCAGATCCCTCCATGGAGTCCCGCACCTCAGAGACCACCTTAAAAAACGAACAGGCCATACTGACGTCCAAAGAAGGCTCCTATGACCTCACCACCACCAACGGGTATATCCTTTCCAATCCTTTTCCTTGCTCACAGTCGCTAGAAATGAACGGCGACTTCCTCGCCTCGGTTCGCCCCGAAGAAGCGGCTCCGGAGCAAATCGAGGGTTCCTTCTTTCCCAACGGCTCCTTGAACTCCAAGTCCAGGTCTAACCACTCTAGAGGCGCCATGACAAAGTCCTTTTCGGTCAACGAGGCGCCGAAGTCTGGACACGGCTTGACTTCAAGGTTGGGAACGTGAGCGGTTCCTTGAGCATTAATTATTTCACATCAGCTTTCGGCTATTTCGCTTCGGAAAAATGTAAGTGGGAGTTTTTGAAACGTTTGAAGATGGGGTATTTGAGAGAGACGTCATACTAGGCGATAAGTAGCGAACTTTCTCGAATAAAACGTATAAAAGTTGCCGAGAAATGTTTTTATCTACGAAAATTTTATAATACCCATACCCATAATAATACCCCTTAGTCACTAGTGAATAGTGAGTCCGCTTAAATATTTTAGGTATTGTTAAAACTGATATCTCCTCAGTGTTTTAGAGTTTCCTAACTAACAAATATGGGTTTTGAATACCTTTTCAATTGAGGGACAAATCAACTTTCAATATGATCAACTTTCATTACAAAATATACAATGACAAGTTCATCAAGCAATTACTCATATATTATATCAACTTGATAATTGTATAAAGTATAGTATTATACTTGAGTATATTGGGTATTATTCACTCAGGGATTAAGGTCACTCGCCTGCGGCTTGTAGCCTAAACTTCACCCTGTGGAATAATTTAGGTACTAACCGACGAAGAAACTGCAACACCCAGAAGCAGCTGTTTTTTCAATTTTTTTTTGATGAATCATAGATAGTATAGCAAGGAATAAATAATCGAAATTTGGAAAAAAAATTTAAGAAAGCCCTGAGAAGGAGCTTTTGAGCGCTCGTTCTTTGGTGGAGCAATGAGAATATGATCTCAAATTTTTATGGGATTTGAGAGTGACACCAAATATACGAATGTAGAATCTCAGCACAATCAGAATATATTCCAGAATTTATTCAAAAAATGAAATATTAAAAAATAAATTGTTATGAAATTAAATTCTGATCCTCTTGAAATTTTGCATGAACGTTCAGTATATCAGTCTTGATTAACAAAATAAATTTCACTCGAATCGGATTTCCGGTTATGGAAATATAAAGATTCTTCTTTTCGAAATTCCAATTGAATTTTCTATTGTTCTGTTAACACTAAGGCGACAAAATTCTGCATGAATATTCAGTGAATCAATCTTTATTTAAAAAAAAAATTCATTCGAATTGGATATTTTTTTTATGGAAATGTGAAGTTTCTTCTTTTCACTATTCCAATTGAATTTTCAATGGTTCTGTTTACACTATAGCCACAAAATTTTGCATGAAGCTTATTATGAGCATTTTGTATATGGCCGCAACATTTCATTCCGATGGGTTTCGTTTCGTCTGAGATATTGAAGAACAAACTTTTGAATGGTTATATTTTATAACCGAGCTATTTGGGAACCAAACTCACCCTGAAAATTTTCAAGTCAATTCTTCCGAAAGTTTTGTGCTAAAGGCCGGACGGACGCGGACGGCCCCACGGACAGATTTTAAGTTGACCACGGATTCATAATCAGAGAGTCGAACCCTATCGCTTGAAACCATTTTCGGCTCAAAATTCCAAAATTACAGACATTTGCGATATAGCACTCGTTTAAGGAGAACGAGCGCTCAAAATCGTGACTTTTTCATGTAAACATTTCTTGTAACTTGGATATTGCAGTCGGTTTTCGCAAGTTTCTGAATTTTACAACAAATCAGCTGTTCGTGGAGACCCCAAAGTCGATGTTTAGTTGTTGTTGAAATGCCTAGAGCACGTGTACGCAGAATTTTTAGTCAGCTGAATGAATTTAAAGAGGCAGAATTATTGTCATATAATATTTCAGTAACAAAATGCTCGATCTTATGTTGCCAGAGTTAGTTTGAACTTTTTTGAAGCGACCATCTTTCGCCCATAGAGTATGTTTGGGATATCATGTGTGAAAAAGGCTTGGTAATTTACTAAAGCCCCCACGGACAAGACGTGTTGGGGAGTGTATAGATAAACGCTATGGACAAATACTTATGATCGACAAAATTATCAAAAAAATTGTAAACTCTTTGTGATTTTTCTTCAAATTTCAATCATTTACTCCTTGCTATTCTATCTATGTTTTAGGTTTTCACTCCCAGTCTCTGAAACAGAAACAATTAAAAAATGTTTAATTAAGATGAAATGCTCCTGCAATATCTGTTTTACCATAACCAGTTTTTACTGTGTTGCAGTTTCTCAATCAGATATTATATTTATATTGAAATTGAATTGAAATGAGTATAGAATTTGATAAAATGAAATATCCTACTCAGTAGCTACGACAAGGATCGTTTGTTTGAAGAGGTTTACTTACGGCCACGTTTGACGTCTTGACTTGTTTGTCCCTTCTTTCCATCTAACTATTTTCTTTTTTAGGAAGACCAGCGATCGTAAGCTGAATAAAAAAGTGATAATTCGTTTGATGAACGCTGTAACGTTTGGGTTGGCATCCTGCAATTGGGAGTATCCTTGCTGCCACCGACGCTCTTAAGACTTACCAGTTTTTTGGGATTGAGCGGCAACAGGACGCAAGGATTGGCTTGCCTGATGTATTCGAGGTTAGGGATTGACATGAGGGCGCCTTTGGCAACGTAAGCTCACTTATTAATAGAGGAAGGTCACCTTATTTTGGATGCCTTTTTTGATTGGTACTTTTTTGCTAGTGATATTTATGTTTTGACTATTTTTTTCCTGCCTATTTATTTCTCACCAGAAGGATATATAATAAAGCTTAACTGAAAAATGACAATTTTCATAATTTCAAAAATAGGTTCCTAATATTGGATATCCTCTCCAGAATAAGGAACCTTTGTACTTGCAGAAATCATAAACATAAATTTTCTTTTCAAGTGGTGTTGATCAATACCTCCTAGTAGGTATTGGGTTGATGGGATTTTTCATGTTTTCGAGATTCCATTTTTTAACAGAGAGAGAGAGAGAGAGTCCTTTCTTAGGCAGAAATTAACACTGGATTCCAAATTATGGATATCCAATTATGGGCTACCTTACCTATCCAAAATTAGGCAACATTTATCTTTCACGTTCTGTGGTTAAATTAGAATAGATCCTTGGCATAAATGTTCGAATCAAATGGTTGTTCTCATTGAAGAAGAATTCAACTTATAATATACCAAATTTCAATATTTCACATCCTTTTCTTACCCATTTTTTATAGTTTACAGCTGAAGCAATAAAACACTAGGTACTACATGCTAACTCTAAATTTTAAATTGCCATCTAGTGATGACACTGATGATAGATTGGACTACATATAGTCCGTTCACGAAAGGTTGAGCCGTCGCGTCGGTTGGCCATGGAAATTTGGCATATTTCACTGTGTATATTAAAATTTTAGGTTATGTGAGTATTTTCTTGTCAGATTGATACACTCTCTCTCGCAAGCTCGTCGGACGAGGCCGGGTACATTCGGCAACGTTGACTTTATTTTACGTTATGACAGCAAATACTGCCAACTTCAGATAAATAACAAAACGCCTACTATGCGCTCAAACTTTCGTGAACGCCACATTTACAGAAGGATGAAATTAGATCAAAAACAGAAAATTGGGCAACTGTCCAAAATTAGGCGACTTTCCTTTACTCCTATACAGTGTGTTCCATCTCAGACGAGCCACCCCATATTTCTTATCCCATAGTGACTGGAAAATTTTACCGAAACAAGTCGAATTATTTTGTTCGATTTTGATGTATATTTGAGGCTTGATCGAGCAACCCCCTAAAAGGAAGCGCTTCAATCCCTCAAAATTGAATAGGTTTTCTTCAATTTTTTGATTATTTCAGGCTTACGTTGTTATGGTACCACTGCATCGTCAGGCCTTTCTACGCTCTAGATGGAAATAATGTGAAAGCTGGAGTTCGAGCGGCAGATATACTAATCAATGAAACACGAACAGAGTTTGGAGATTCTTCCCTTTTTCTGTTTTTTAGGGGACGACTGTGTCGACTCAATGTGAGTATTTTAGACCCGTTTGCACCAATCACACTTAGTTTTAAACAAACCCTCAACTGAAATTACGTTGCAACAACTGTTAAGTGACATTTAAATGGCTAAAGCTGATCTTGAATTCAAGAGTTTCTATAATGACGACTTAAATCATTAAGGGCAAGATTCTAACCTGAAATAATTTGTTGTACTCATAAACGACGAATAATTCAATACTGGATTCAATACAATTCGAAATGGACGCATTACATGACGATCTGAAAATAGTTGAAATTGTGGAATGAGGATTTCCCTGGCGTATATATGAAAGACCTTCATATCAATGAATTCGATGAGCTGTCTTTCTTCCAAAAATTTAGATTTCACCGAATCTTATGTGAAAGAAGAGAAATAAACAATTTTCAATATACTGGAATGCTGATAAGTGATTTAATACTTGGTATTTCCACCCCTTGCGTTAATTACAGCTCGGCAACGACGGTTCATACTCAAAATGAGTGATCTTAAAATGTTCAGATCTAATCCTTCCCAGATTTCCCTGGGTTGGATTCCTAAGTCATTAAGAGTAGCTGGATGATTTTCTGAACTTCTCAGCCTCTCAGCAAACCTGCTCAATCGGATTGAGATCTGCACTTTTTGCTGGCCATTCCATTCGAGAGACTTCAAGGTACTCCTGAACGATGCGCATTATCGTCCATAAAAATGAAATTTTCACCAATGTATGGGGCAAATGGCACTACATGCTTTTCAAGAATGTTCCTTATATACTATCAGCATTCATAGCTCCATTATCAACGACCACTAGGTCGGTGCGAGCAGTCAAAGATATTCCACCCCATACCATAATGGATCCTCCCCCGAAATCAGTAGTATTCAGGAAATTGCACTGAGCATATCTTTCATGTGGACGTCTGTATACAAGGGAACGTCGATCACAATGGTAGAGGCAGAATCTAGACTCATCTTTCCCAATCAGCCTCTTTCCAATGGATATGCTCTCTCGCGCCCTTCGATGGGCTGGGGTAAGAGCTGGGCCTCTTGCCGCGACACGAGGCCTTAAATCATATTCTCTGAGGCGATTTCTTATTATCTGAGTGCTAATTTGCACTCCATGAGTTGTCTCAACGAAGAAACTCTCAAGTAATGTTCTCGAATGGCAGTTGTTACCCGTGGTCTACCCTGCCCTGGTCTTCGGACATTCATACCTGTCTCCTGAATCGCTGCAACATTCTGGACACACTTGTATGAGAAACTCCAAACCTATCTGCAATTCTTGTGTATGTCCACCCTTCTTCTCGGCAAAACTACCGCTTGGGCACTTTCCTCTTGGTCAAATTGCGTGTTTCGCGTTGCATAGCGATCGAGTGTAGAAAATCAAACGAAAGAAAAACTATTGATCACTAGAATTGATCGAGAACAACTGATTTCAGAATGGAGCCAATACATTCAAATATGATAATCTCATCTTATTTTTACTCCTGCTGGGAAAAAACATCTGTATTGAAGAAAAACATGAAAGTGGATAACATATGCATGCATAATTCTGATAAAATAATTATCATTGAGAACACCTTCAGTTGTAGAATAAATTTGAGATTTCCATAATGTGCGTTAATTTTTTTGCGCAGTGTATTAAAATAATCTACTAGAAATTGACCGACACAAGTATTTGGACTTGTGAAATACACGGCAAACGGCAACCTAATGAAATGGCCTTGTTGAACTAGAGTGAAGTTGCACGATATGAAAAACTAAAATATCACTACATAGAACAGTCTTTACGATACTGTTACGTGACAGTCATGCAACTTGTGATGCATTTAAGCGACCATTTACTAAAAGACGCTTTATAAAGTCATACTTTTGAGGGGTACCTAATGGTGCAAACTGGTCTTACCTAACCTAACCTTACTATAAATGTTTCTTTCGTACCATTACAATATGGTTGATCGATACCCATTTCAGTCAGACATACCAGCTGCCTTATCCGCCTTCCAAGCCTCAGTCAAGAATTCCACCCAGAGAGAAATCAAGCTACTCGCCTTACACGAAGTGGGTTGGTGTTACCTCATCCAGCTAGATTTCCAGAACGCAGAGTCCAATTTCGCCTTCCTGGCCACCTGGAGCAGGTGGTCAAGGCCCTTCTACTCCTACATCACCTGCATTTGCAAGGGTTCCATGAACGCCTTTGGCGACTACTCGGTCCTGGAAGAGCTGCTGGTTAATATCAGGACGTCGGCCAAGACAAACCAGCTGGACGATTTCCTCATGAAGAGGGCTGCCATTTTCCCTGGAAAAGAGGAGTTTGGGTCGTATTCGGTGAGGTTTTGGAAGCTCTTCGTTTACGAGATGCTTTACTTATGGAACTCTCTGGCTAGCTGTACGAAGGAGGATATTTTACGAATCATTTCAGGTTGGTTTAACGACTTTTATTATTATTTAAACTGAGGCCGTTAAGGCTAGGTTAACCTTCCGGAAATTGAGACAATGTACATCTTTTGTTTTCTATCCTACTCATGCATAGAAACCCTGAGGTCGTTAATATCGTTGATAAAACCGACAACCTCCTTAGGAGCCTTGGCCGTTACCCTGAAAACCATGTGTTCAGCTATTTCTGCTTTCTGCTCTGAGTTTTCCATTTTCTTTTATTTTGAGGATAGTACAAAGTACAAGCAATCAGAATATTTTAATTCTATAAGCTCATTTGTTGGTTTCGGGCTGGGTGCTCGCAATGACGTGATAAGGTCCTGTCCAGCGACAGCTCTTCAACTCAAGCCATTTTCGCTTGAGACGCCGGGAATTTTGCATATCAGTGAGTGGTTGGAAGAGAATATTAATGTGGTCCTCAAGCATTATGTGGTGTTTTCTTTCTAAATGGGACAAATGGTATTGCTACCAACAGTGTCCCATCAGCAGTCCCACCATGGCCTAAAGCTCAGCTCATGACAGCTTCATGAGCTTTCTGGTATAGGTACATGAGTTCTTCACGAATTTTTGGACTGAGCAAATTCAGGGCTGTTTCTTCAGAGGATCATTTTGTTATTCAATGGTTGATTGGCTACCTGGAGTAGGTGGTCTAGGAACTTATCTTACATCACCTGCATTGTAAGGATTACATGAAAGCTTTTGGTGGCTACTCTGTCCTGAAAGAACTGCTGGTTAACATCAGGACGTCGGCCAAAACGAACCAGCTGGACGATTTCCTCATGAAGAGGGCTGCCATTTTCCCTGGAAAAGAGGAGTTTGGGTCGTATTCGGTGAGGTTTTGGAAGCTATTCGTTTACGAGATGCTTTATTTGTGGAACTCTCTGGCTAGCTGTACGAAGGAGGATATTTTACGCACCATTTCAGGTTGGTTTAAGGGCTATTATTACTATTATTTAAGCTGGGGCTAGGAAAACCTTCCGGAAATTGAGACTATGTACTTCTTTTGTTTTCTATCCTACTCATGCATGGAAATCCTGTGGACGTTAATAGCGTTGATGAAAAGATATTCTAGAATATCTTTGGAGTTATCAGAGAACTCTATGTTATATTGACAACATTGCGTATCGATCTGACAAGAAAATAAACAACATAACCTAAATTTTAAAATACGCAGTGGAATATGCCAAATAATCATGGCATAGGTATAGTTCATTCACGAAAGGTTGAGCACCATAGTAGGCGTTGGTTTATTTATCTGAAGTTGGCAGTATTTGCTGTCAAAACGTAAAATAAAGTTAACGTTGCCGAATGTACCCGGCCTCGTCCCCACGCTTGCGAGTTATCAGACAACTCTATGCAATATTGACAACATTGCGTATCAATCTGACAAGAAAATAAATAACATAACCTTAAATTTTATATACACAGTGGAATATGCCAAATAATCATGGCCAACCGACGGCTCAAACTTTCGTGAACGGACTCTAAATATGGTAGTACGTATCTTTAGCTTCTAGTTTCTTGTCTTTGCATCTTCTTGAATACAGATTTACCCGAAAATTCTTGGTCGGTTTATTAGTACATCTGTTATTCTTATTCATTTTATAAGAGTTAGGCATTCTTAACTCCAATCAGCTTTATTATTGAAATGCCATCATTCCTGTGAAATTTTCAGTTCATTTTTGACATAAACAATCGACTTAATTAAAAATTAACTATTTGATTGCCAAATCAAGCTTTGTGAAAGCCATGGCTATAATTTAAGGTACCTTTCAATGTGGCAGTGAACTTTCGCTATTATCGAGAGTTCTTTTTTTCAGATTGTAATCTAGAGTCGCCAACAGAAGAACCCATGAAGGGTGTATCAAAACTGATACAAGGCGCGTGCTACTTGATCTTAGGAAGGACGTCAGAGGCAAGAACGATGTTGAGAGAATGTATACAGACTAGAACAGAAATGACACAAAAAGGTCAACCTAAGGATATTCACATTCTTGCATTTGCTCAGTACGAATTAGCTACCATACTGGTTGGAACACCTGAGGTAAAATATTTGCAGGCTCGTAGACAGGAATTTTTTTCGGGGGGGCTAACATTTTCTCGGGGGGGGGGGATCTAACTTGAGTACAATAATAATTCATGATTGCCACAACGTATAACTGAACACATGCTTATTGAAATTGGTACGACAATTCTTTTTTAAAATTTTAAATTTATTTTTTAATCACTACAATATTCAAAGTGGGAGTGGTATCTTGAGTTTTTCGACGAATAGGTACTTTCTGAGATGAAAAAGAAAATTTCATCGTAGAGAATTATGAAGTTTTTTGAATACTTCCAAAATCTTCTATTTTAATTTTTAATTTTTATTCACAGACAAAGGACGAGGGAAGAAAACTTCTTCAGGATACTGTACAGATCAAAGACTACGATTTCGAAGAAAGACTGACGGTGAGAGTAAGCTCTTTGTTGAGACATGGCTAGCACAATATTGACACCCCTCGAACAAAAATGACAATATATATTACCAGGAACTATGGTATTTCTCGATTCAGCCATAACCTCAAATATGTACAATCGCTAATATAAGGGAGCACCTAAAATTTCCAGCCGAGAATATTTTACAAGATTTGTAATAATGCTATCCACGAATAGATAAATAATCCGAATGTGTAGAAATATTTTTTATATTTTAAATAAAATTTATAGATCGATTTGATGGATCTTCAAGGTACAGAATACAGCTAATGTCAGCAAGTAGGTATATTTTATACAGTCATGCTGTATTTTTCCAAGTGATTATTGTTATTGTCCATGAATTTTGGGGCAAAATTATTTGATTAATATTGAGTTGTAGAGAGGGCCATCCTGAAACGCGAAGTAATACAAGTACATATTAAGGCGGTGACTTCAAGCACTACCAATTCAAGATATACAGGAACGCCTAGGCAAGTTTGACCAAAAGCTAGTGAAAAGGTGAAAATAATCGATAACAGAAAGTTCATCTCAATCTAACTTAACCTAACATATGTCTAGCGAATGACATTTGTCAGAGTAGAGTTTCTGAATGATGACCAAACTCCATGTACTCCGTCATACTCTTATTCTACTCTCAGAGTAAGTTTGTGAACGCACCCAAGAAGTTCTAATATGACTGGAATCCTCCTATTGCATAGCTAAAAGCAACTACAAAAAGGAATTCACGAAAAGGAAGGAGGCAATCAGGAAAGCACTTTGGCAGAACCTTTCGGACCTAAAACAATCCAAAAAATTTTCGTACAATAAGAGAAGATCCTGAAATCTCATTGAAATTCACTAATAGCAGGCTGCACCTCCTCACAGGGTTCGTCACGAGTCAGTATCGTTTCAGGAAACTCAAGCTGAGACTGGGTAGCCAAAAACTTCAAACGCAAATTATGTGCAGAACAGGAGGAAACTCTGAAATAAAAATTGAATATAATTATTACAATTCAAAAGACCCAAACTTTGCCCTAATTGATTGTACGAAATAATAATATTATATTTCGTTTACAAACCTGCTCATTTCCTAAGTACTGAATTGATTAATTAGTCCGTCCCATTTTATTTGCTAATAGAAAATTTGAATATGTTAAGTTGTATGAAAAATTTATTGAATAATAAAAGTATTTATATGTTATATTAGTTTTGTGACTGCCTTAAAGACTCTAGGGTACCATGGACACGTAATCTGAAAGAAAAATATTGATTATTCAGGTTGAAATACAAATTTGTTTATGCAATATGATTTCGAATGGCACACATAAAAGTGTGCCAGAATCCCCCTTTTATAACTACTTGAGAATCAATGGAAGTTCATTTTGTTTCAGTTGTACAAAAGCTAACACAGCAAGCAAACGAGTGTATTAATATCTACTTATACACACAAAAGCATTATTACCAATTAATTCAGAAGCTGGGTAGTTTCGATACAAACCCTTATGTGCAGCATTTTAGTGGCACTAGTCATATAATAACTGTTCATTTAGTGTATTTTGTGTTTGTGGGCCATCTATTGACTAAATTCTAACAATGACTATGAAAAATAAATCTAATCTCCAATTCTCACCTATAAACACACGTATTTTCGGCGAACCATGATTGGATTCTACATGAAATTCGATGAATTGAAATGGCACTTGACACGACGCCTGGAGGGGAAATGTTTGAATGGGGTGAGATCAATTTGTATTGAAATTTTCCCAGGGGTATTTTTGACTTCTTTCAAATCCTCCTCCCCCCTGAAAATGAAAACACTCTAATGTATTCGGAGAATTGGCAGAGCTTTGAAATTTTCAAAAAATCCGCAGTATAGAAATATCTTGATGAATTCTTTTATTGTCAATCCGTTCAATAGTTTTGCAGCTATTAATTCGTTGATTTTCATGCAGATTCAACTCAATATTTTTCGAAACAATCCAATTTATTTGAATTTGGTTATCAAAGTAGAGAATACGTTGATTAAAATAATGGTTTTCCATAAACTACCAGAATCAAAAGAGTTACCTACCGCCATCAATTATTCTGGGTAGTCGCGGAGACCGTATATCTTTCAGTCGAAAATTTAAATGTATTGGATCAGTTCGGCTTCTAAATTATATAATATATGTATAATAGAATGACTCAAAGTGTTTTGAGTCACAGATTTTCACGTTTGTTTATTTCTGAAGTTGGCAGTCTTTGCTGTCTTAAACATAAAATAAAGTCCACGTTGCCGAATGTACCGGCCTCGTCCGTCGAGCTGGCGAGTTATCAGAGAACTCTATGCAATATTGATAACATTGCGTATCAATCTAACAAAAAATAAACAACATAACCTAAAATTTTAATATATAGTCTCGTTCACGAAAGTTTGATTGCATAGTTATAACCGGCGTTTGTTTATTTTTCTGAAGTTGGCAGTATTTGCTGTCATAATAAAGTAAAATGAAGTCACGTTGCCGAATGAACCCGCTTCGCCTAACGAGCTTGCGAGTTATCAGAGAACTCTGTGCAATATTGATAACATTGCGTATCAATCTGACAAGAAAATAAACAATACCGCTAACCTAAAATTTCAATATACACAGTGGAATATGCCAAATTTCCATGGCCATCCGACGGCTCAAACTTTCGTGAACGGACAACATCGTTTACAATGTAAAACCTACCTAACCATATTCATGGAAGAATTCGATTAATTTCAATGAAAATTCAGCGAATTACAGAAAATAATAATGTATCATACTCGTCCTCAATAGTTGTTCGTTCAAAAAAACTGACCACATCCTTGCTGATTTTGGAAGTTTGAACAAGTTACAGAATATCGATGGCCTCTGCACTTGTATCATTATTATCAATTCCCAAACGAATGAAACTTCATGAACCTACATAAATTTCGAAATCCTTTGGTGCTGTGTCCAATCTTCCAGTGGGCGAGATTTTACTCGAGATATGCTCAAGGCTTATAGCGTCAACTTTCACTCTGCCGAGAAGCTTTATCAGAACCGTTCCTTTGGATCCTTTGAAAGCCCAGCATTCCCCAGGTGCTGTACTTGCCTGAAACATTTAATTATAGGCACTCTATTCGGAATTTTCTTTCCCCACACTTTATAAAGAATGGGTGCACTTTTCGTAAGTACCGGGTTTTTCACTATAATTTGACCCCCCCTTTAACTTTGTTACTAAGGAGATACAAAAAAATGTTTCGTAAAAAGTTTCACGAAATCAACTCAGGTTTTTTGAAATGAGTCCAGAAACTGAAATATATACAGGGTGGCAACATATTGATGGAAACTTCATTTTTTCAAATGGAACACCCTGTATATTTTTCCATGTTTGGCTAGCTCTTTTCCCCTGATTTCGAATATGTAACATATGTTGGTCTATCTCTTTTATTCTGAAAACCACAGAGTTTCAAATTTTAAGAACCACCTGCCAAGATCTGTAATCATTTTACATGTGGCAGAGTGCGTTTACTGAAAATGCGTCAATGGAAGATACAGAGTGAACAACATTGAATGCAACTATATTTTTTTCAAATGGGACACCCTGTCCTGTATATTCTTCCTTTTTTTGATAGGATATTTCAAAGTTTTGAAATGATGACACCGAATAAAAAAAATATGTGAAATACCTACGGAATTATTTATTTCCAAACAATCTACTTAAAAGTATTATTTTAGAATGAATACTTAACAATTACTTAACCAATGAAAAATGATTAACTATGGTAGTATGGTAAGAATAACATCAACTAAAGAAATAGCTCAAAATGATAGTTCATATAGTTGTCTCAAGTTGTTTAGACTATTTTTTGATAGCATTATAATGGCTTTGATTCAAGTCAGAAATTAAAGATTCAAATTTGTTTCTAATCATTACAATATTATCATTATTGTTGCGTGTTGACGGGATTAGTTCCGAATTATGGGTTTAATATTGGTTGATTTTATATCATTATATTATTCTCTGCTTTCATTGATTGTCATTATTGCTGAAGTAAATTTTTTCCTTTAGAACGGCTATAAAAAACGTGTTCTAAGGTGTTAAATCGGGACTATTTGGTGGCCATAAAATGGGTGCGCCATTACCAAGGCTAAGATCAAATTGGCCACTTGAATATATACGAACTTCCAAAACGCTATGCCAGATGGTATTGAAATTTGAAACTCTGTGGTGCTCAGAATAAAAAGATAGACCAACATATGTTAAATATTCGAAATCAGGGGAAAAAGAGCTAACCAAAAATGGAAAATATACAGGGTGTTTCCATTTGAAAATATGAAGTTGCCATCAATATGTTGGTCACCCTGTATATATTTCAGTTTCTGGACTCATCCCAAAAAACCTCAGATGATTTCGTGAAACTTTTAGACGAAACATTTTTTTGTATCTCTTTCAGTAACAAAGTCAAATTATAGTGAAAACCCGGTAATTTTTTCGTGTTCTACTTTATCACTAAATTAAGAATTAATTATTATTTGTTGATTGTTATCGAATCAAAGTATATTATACTGAGTATAAGAATAATGACTGCTGTTTTTACACAAGATGAAGTTAAAGCTACGAGCCGTAGTGATAGTTGATAATTTAACAAGGGGTTACAGGAGCTATTATGAGAACATCCTTCACAGCTCGTCTTCCAGTAAGAGAGATCTGATGAAATCCAATATCTGCGAAGTCTCAAACGAGGCTAGTTCTTCACTCTTACTACAAGTTTCTCGCCCAAGGCTTTGTCTCCTTAGGCTCGCAATGCAATGCCTTTCCACAGAACCTACACTCGTTAGTGCTTGACAATCGACAGTGTTCTATAAGAAAGCCAGTGAGGAGGTGTAATTGTTTCTTACCAATCCAGAAATCTTTTGGATCTTGCGGTTCAAAGTTCCGAAGAACTCAGTGGAATGATCCATCCCTGGGAGATTCCGCCAGAGTTTTTTCCTCTCGCTTTCTCCTTCTCCAGAAACTCCTTCTTATAGGTACATTTACCTATACCACAGAAAGGTTCTGGGCCAATGAGTGACATTCGTGCACCCTCTTTGGCAAGTGTATTGACCCGAATGGCGGGAACCCAGGTTTAAACTACCTTATTTTTCTTGCCTACCTCATTCATTTTCTCGGTACTCCAGATCATCTTGGAGTCCGATGACGTAGGAGCTCAGTGCTTTAATAGCAGCTTGACTATCTGAGTGTATGGATATATCGCACTTCTGATAGTTTCTTTCCAGATTTATATCTAGACATCTTTCAATAGCAAAGATTTCCGACACAAGAACTTAAGCGCTACGTGCCACACAGATCTTTTTTCGGGAAAGTTTTCCGGACTGTGTTATCTCGAAGAGGTGGCCACAATTGGCCATCGAGATCTTGTGATTTAACATCTTGCGACTTCTTCCTTTGGGGTCACGTGAAAGAGAAGGTCTACGCCAATAGCCCAGCGTCGAGTCAAGACCTCAAAGATGAAAATTCGTGAGGCTATCAAGGACATAGGGCAGCCTTTCACGATTTGGTTATGGAAAATTCCTTCAGAAGAAAATGGTCCTGTAAGCGTGGTCGTGGTGGTCATTTGCCTGATGTTATTTTCCACTATTAACGGCATAGCTTCATCTTTATAATGAAATCAACATCCGATCATTCATAATGAAAATGGCATTTTTCTTCGAATATCAAAATAACAATCTTATTGGAAACCCTTTAGATTACTTCATTCATCTCGATAATCACCTGAATCATAGCTCTTGGACCATTTGTTCCCTCGCATAGAGTCATCCCGAAAAGTCCCACAGTAGAACCGTAGTTTTCTGTGTTGACCACCTTGACAATTCTGCCACCAGCGCTTTCTAGAGCGAAGTCAGTTTTTCCAGTTTTGTCTGAGCCAAAATTTTCTAATTCTTATGTACCAGACCTTGATGGCCGATGTGAATTCTTTAGGTAATTTTGCTGTTAAAAAAATGAAACTTTTTTGATAGACTTATTATAGGTTGAAAAGAAAAGCTGTACGTACCTGATTGATGGGAAAGCCTCCGATTTTTGTAAACCAGTTTGGATCTAAAACATAATTAGGTAATATTATATTATGCAATGAATGTATAATGATAGTTATTATTCACAAGATGAATTTTAGGCTACGAGCCATAAGGGAGTGGCCGTAATCATCGGGTGAATAACAGCCATTATACGCGAGTAGCATACCATTCTTTATCCACGACTACTGAATATATTTCTTGAAGTTTTAATTTGGCGACCGCGAAGGACCCTTCTATTACAAGTGTAAAAAACGTCAAATTGACATATAGTCCGTTCACGAAAGTTTCAGCCGTCGGTTGGCCATGGATATTTGGCATATTCCACTGTGTATATTAAATTTTAGGTTATGTTGTTTATTTTCTTGTCAGATATATGATAATAATCAGAGTTCTCTGATAACTCGCAAGCTCGTCGGACGAAGCCGGCAACATTAGGAAACGTTGACTTTATTTACGTTATGACAGCCAAATACTGCCAACTTCAGATAAATAAACAAACGCCTACTATGCGCTCAAACTTTCGTGAAAGGACTATATAAGAATCTTTTGGAGAACTTTTCGTTGTTTATTTTGTGATAAAAATTTATTTGTTTGATATAATGAAAGTAGATTTGGCCCTCGATTGAAAAGGTATACCCATATTTGTTAGTTTTGGAACTTTCTCAGCTTTAACAATAGTTTACATGGATATCTCTAGTAATTTAAAATATATTCAATATGAAAGATTAATCGAGAAAGCATCAGATAGCAGTTAATAATGACTCATTATTCACTAGTGATTAATGGGTATATTAAGGCCGAGCATACAGACGTATAATGGGTAAATTATACAATAGTCGTGGATAAAGTAAAGTATAATGCGGTAATGACCGCATCTTTCGCAAATCTCACTTGTAGTTCGATCTACAAACTTCATTTGCGTTATGATTTACATTACTGTTTGTTGAATTACTTGCTTCTGAGACAACGTGAGGGACACAGAAGCAAGCTAACACAGAAGAAAATAACTGATGAATATTCACTGAATATTACCTTCATATCTTTCATTTCGTTGTGTA
Organism: Propylea japonica; assembly: GCA_013421045.1. Lineage (NCBI taxonomy): Eukaryota > Metazoa > Arthropoda > Insecta > Coleoptera > Coccinellidae > Propylea > Propylea japonica. Next base: position 12,935,580 of record CM024248.1, on the reverse strand, counting down.
TAGAGCATAATCAGATCTGAGGCCTCCTAGTATTTTGGGCAAGTGGTAAAAAAAATTATGATGATAGCACCTGCAACACAATAAATAAGTTGGGGTGATTCACAACCAGATTCTTTTGGAGAATTGTTTTCTACTTGTGGATTTTGAAATTCATTTACACAAAAACTTGGAATATCAGTTCAATTATTTTTCCATAATCAACTTCAACTTCAACATTGAAACTTATGTTCAGATAGTTTCAAAGATCATATCTTACAATTCGTGACCATTATCGTCAATACAACGGCGTCAATCGATTTCGTTGGTTATGTGGGATAGCCAAACGAATGTTGGTCTTCAAGAGTCCTGGGACGAACCTATTTGGGTAGGAGTTTTCAGAGCTCCAGCACAGTCGCCTTTGCGTTTTTTTGATGGGGATATCTAAAATAATATGTTTATAACCATTTTACCAGGAACCTGGCCCACTTCAAGAACAACATTCGTTAGGCTTAATTCACTATAACACGCATCATTTAAATATCTAAACATAAACTCTAAATTTTGTACTTGATTATAGAAACATAATCAAACCGGTATTTGCATAAGTTTATGTTTAACTGAATTTCTAAATCAGCAAGTTCCTCTGTTTCCCCCTGTATAAGCGATTTTTCGGTTTTCTTATTAACTAGCGCAAACAAATACGATATTCGACTTCTTCTTCATCTTTCGGATGTCTTGTTTACTGAACTCACAATTGAAATGTTTTTCAGTCAGAAAAACTTACAGTTGGCATCAAACATTTGGTTTTCATATGACATTTACGTGCCTACTTCTATTGAGTATTCTGCGTCCGATTCTAGTTGTTTACTCAGTTTCACTTTGTTATTTGAAAAAAAATAATACTCCTGAATTCGTCATTCTGATATTGATATCTGAGATAGGGTTTTCATGTGGAGACGAACGAAAGTGGTCCTTTATCGAATTTCAGCGGGCTAGCTGATAATACACTCTCCGGAAAAAAACTCGGCCACCAAAAATTCTGCTAAAGTTCGTTGTTCAAGAAACTCTCGTAATTTTCAATTGTTTCTCTACGACAAATTCTAGATGAATTATTTGTTGTTAGAAGAAACTTATGCATATAATGATATCTATTAAATTATTGAGGTGAATCAGCGAGCGAATAATAGCCATTATACGCGAGTAGCATAATATACTTTTATACACGACTACTGAATATATCTATGAGATTTTAACATTTGGCGACCGCGACAAGAGCCTTCTATGACAAGCATGGAAAATGTCAAGTTGACACATGAGAATTTTTGGAGAAAGGAAAAAGTATTGATTTTAGCTCGAGGTTATGTTATCAGAGACAAAAAACCGAGATCTAAAATCTGATAGTTTTCCCGTGTATAATACACTATTTTTTTCTGTTACAGGAAAAACGACCATTTAATAGTGAAAGAAATATAACCTTTCACGAAATTACTTTTTTGCCCACGGAAAAAAATGAGTACCTACTTTTTTCCCCGGATACATAGACACTCACTTTTTGACAGGGAAAAAAGTAATTTCGTAAAAGGTCATATTTTGTGTTCTTGCCCTAGATTGACAAGGTATACCCATATTTGTTAGTTGGAGTACTTTAGAATACTGAAGAAATACCAATTTAAAGAATACTATGTCAAAGCTAAACCTATGAAGCATCTGTCAGCATTGAATTGTAATCCCATATTCCCTTGTGATTAATGGGTGTTATTAAGACCGAGCACAGAAACATACAATGGGCGAATTTTACAATAGTCGTGGATAAATGTTATTTACACATGGTGAAAAAAACATGTATTTGGGGACTAATTTCTCAACGCCTTGTGGGGTATTTTTGGGAATTTCTAAGGTTTACGCTTAGTTCTTACAAAAACCATTCTTTTCAACATCTTTCAGTTCTTATCTCACCTTGATATCATAATTTCTTTCGAAATTATGATATCAATTCATTGATTCGAAAATACTAGTGTATTTTCAAAAAAACTGGGATTTTATCAACCGCCAAGCTCACTAGACAAAGTTTTTTTCCGACTACATCAATATGTTCTTTTGCTTTATTCTTAACAAAAATAAAGTCTTTACGTGAAAAATTAGAAATGTAAATGATTAATTAGTGATTGCAGTTTTCGAGAAGATGAAACATGTGATCTTTCCTCTTGATAGAGTTTGGCGTGGTTTATAAAATTCAAGCCTTTCATTTGAACATGGTATCTTCAAAAAAATCAAGATATCAAGGTGAATTAAAAAACTAGAAAATAGTCTCTGTGATAACTTGTATACCTGTAAAAACTGTAATAACTAAGCGTTAACTCTACAAATTTCCTAAATACAAGGTTATTTTCACCCTGAATAAATGTGCTATCAACATTTTAGGAACACTTTCCTGAAGTTTGTTTAAGTACCAAAAAATGTATCTGCAATTTGGCGTAGAAACAAATGAAATCGGTTGAAAATTACGAAAGTTTTTGGACCACAAACTTCAGCAAAATTTGAGAAAGCCGAGTTTTTTTTTTCGGTGAGTGTTTTTTGAAAATCGCTCACATCTCCAAATCGGCTCATTAGCGAACCCATGATCATATATCTTAAAACTGTAAACTTATTTTGGGATCCAAAATGAGCTCTGAATATATTGAAACTTTTCCCAAAACCCGATAAATCTAAAACTTCTCTCTTCACCAGAATATAAGATGATGAATTACCCTGGCAATCAGACATGCCAGAACCCACAGGTCTTCTGTTGTCTGTTACAAGAATCCCCATATATTGAAGGATCCATCCTCAAATTACTATTACAGTTCATCAACTGGCAAGCTGTACCACTACTACAACCATCATGATCCAATAATAAGCTAGATCTTCTCGGCACTGCAAGAATTTGACTTGAACATCTATCCGATCCACTCTTTCTTTCGGTAAAATCACCAGAATTAAATTCTTGTTGTTCCCCAACTGAAGATACTGAAGATAACCTCCTCAAAAGCGAGAATTTTGTTCTTGAATTCTTTTTGGATACTGCTTGGGCTTCCCCTTCAACTTCTGCGACAGAAGATGCTGAGGTCCTCCTGTAAATTGATAGTAGGGATTCTTTTTGCTCTGTTTCTGGATTTGGGGCAGGATTTTCACTTGAATTTGACGTTTGTTCTTTTCCACTGAAGGCTGACATAGATCTTCTCACTGAAATTCGGCTACTTCATTCATGCAAACTTGTTCAGGTTTTATGATTGACTTACCAGAAAGCCTCGTATTGTAATTGTGAGCGGATGGTTCACCTAGAAATGTCATAGTTTTTAAGATTTAACAAAAATTCTTTTGAAGAAGACTCACCTACTTTAGAGTGATCATTGGGTAAAGAATGATAGCTCATTCCTTATCGAATATATTTTCAGTCTTGCTTATGACACTTTTTGACATATTTTCGTATCTGAAAAACTTAAAAGTCATTTTTTTGCGAGTTACCGTGTAAAAAACGGTAGCTCAGAAACTACCGATTTTTTGAACGGCTTGAGGTTACGGAGAATCAGTAGATTCTTATACAGTGTATCACTGTTACTAACAAAACATGACTGTAGCTTAACTTTTTAGTATAGGTTTTTGTATTTCTGATTGTTACATTAAGCTGAAACCTATAGTCGGTTCACGAAAATTTGAGCGCATACTAGGCGTTTGTTTATTTATTTGAAGTTGGCAGTATTTGCTGTCATAACGTAAAATAAAGTCAACGTTTCTGAATGTACCTTGCCTCGTCCGACGAGCTTGCAAGTCATCAGAGAACTCTATGCAATATTGACAACATTGCGTATCAATCTGACAAGAAAATTTATTACATAACCTAAAATTTTAATATACCAGTGGAATATGCCAAATTTCCATGGCCAACCGACGGCTCAACCTTTCGTGAACGGACTAGAAGTAGAGCACTAGAAAGATAGGTATGCCAGACAGGCTGACTGTTCCAACCATAGACTCGAAAATTACAGATGGTAATGTCAATTTCTCAGTTATTGTGCTCTATTGTTAGTTGTGTGCTTTTTTTGAAGAATAGTTAATAGAAAGTATTGATTTTTTTATTCAATATTATATATTATCATAGTTGGAGACTAGACAGGTAAGCATAAGCATTTATTCCATACATATTTCATTTCATTCGAATTGTTTTGTAATTTTCGGGTCTGTGGTTGGACCCAGCATGGCTGTCTGGTATACTCCCCTTTTCAGAGCCTTACTAGAAGTAGAATCTTGGGATACCGAAATCTGACCTGATTGAGTTAGCTCGAAAGCATAAAAAAATGTATAATATAGATAGAAAATTTGAAATTTCAGTTCTGATTTTCGGAACGAGCATGAAATGTAGATACAATATGTGATGTCATGTCGAGGATGCCACACCTCCAAGTTTTTCTATGAATTTTCGAATTGTGACATACGTTCCTCAATGCAAGAGCACTATAAGATACGCCTGTTCAAGAAAATAAAATAAATTTGTGTAGGGAATTGTGATTCAGTCACATGTGTTTTTAAAGAACTTGATTGAATCCAGAAACACAGACATTTTAATAGAGACTTCATCTTGTCTAGAGTATTTTTTTCAGTTTTTATTGCTGGAAAAATGCATGCTTACCTATATGGTACTATGATAATCAACTTAAGTCTATTGGCTTTTCTCACTCCCTCTAAGGGGAACATTCACTCATCCCAGATATTCAGAAATAAAAAGGATTGAGATCTAGGGTATTGCGTGTTTCACTTTTCCTGGGTCCTTAATCGTTCGTCCTTCGTTGTTTAATACTAGATTTTTCAGTTGATGACTGGTAGGGTCCTTGGAATGTTTAGCTCCACGATTGTTCTTCATTTCATTGTTCTAGAAGTACCGATCTGAAATATTTTTTGTAGTTTTGATTGGTAAAAAAATATGCGTATGGTGTATCCATAGGGTGCTATCATCGCAAAATTATCCTATTAACTTCCTTCATAAGAGAAAACATTCACTCATACTAGACATCAGAAATGAAAAGGTTTTCAGGGTGTTTTGTTCCTGGATCCCTGGCTGTTCATCCTTCATTGTTTGGTAGATACTCGATTTTTCAGTTGAGGTTATGATAGTTGGTTTGGCAATGTCTCCCTCCATGTCTGTTAGTGGCATACATCATTTCAGCCGTTGCCGAAAGAGATTGAGCTCTCAAGTATTGGGTGTTCTTCTCCTGGATTCTTGCTCTTGAAAGTTGTTTCGTAGTTAATTCTTCAGTTGATCTTCTGATAGTCGGTCTTGCAATGTTTACCTCCATGGTTGCTACTGGCATCCTTCCTCACTTACGAAAGTTTAGGAGATAACTATGTTTTTTTGGTGTTTTGGGGACACATCTATTCACTTTATTCTGTTAGTTCGATTGTAATTTGGCTCACTTAACGTAAATCTTCATATTAAATATTAACCCTCAATATGATACTTGTAAGTTACGTTTATTTTTCCTAGTGTGGATGGAGAGTATCGTGATAACAGTAAGTTAATTGAAATGACACTAAAAGCAGAAGTTTAAATTGCATCAACCACTTTTAAACGGTGAATTGGTAACCTTCTACTACCTCCTCCGGGATGTCGAACAAACAATACCAAAAAACTTAGAATTCGATCTCGTTGATAACAACACTGAATAGTTTTCAAACTTTCATGTCCAGAAAACAGATTCTATTTACAGCAAATAATTATCAAATGGGACGAAAACTCTTTAGTTGTATGCGATGCGCTGACTGAATATTCTTATTGCGCTGTGGTTGCTGTATAAAGGTTTGAAATTCACATCGGAAAACATACGAAATTCAATGGATCAGAGAAAAAATTTTGCCGTAAGTTTTGAAGTGGTATACTCGAAAGATTTACGAGCGGCGATTCGGGTAAGAATAGATGGTTGTATGGGGATTATGCAGTTGTCTTTGTTTTATCGTTGGGAGTGGCCTGAATAAACCGTAAGATAGGTAACTTAAAGTATTTGAATCCAGTATTACGCCAAACCTGACACAATGCTGCCTGTGTAAAGGTAGACTTTCGATGGTAAACGGCCACTGCGACCATTCCGATCGATGCGGCAATACGACTAGTCGTATGAATATCGCTTAATGGATTCACAAATATCTCCTTTCAAAGCCTGCGATGGCGATTAATAATGCAACAGTACCCATAAAAACTGGTCACATTGCCGCATCGATCGAAATGGTCGCTGTGGCTGCTACCATCGAAAGTCTACCTTAACTCGATTTTAGAGAGACAACCATATGTTCATTGGACCATCCATCGCGTCAGAAACATAACACGTAAATCTTTCGAGTATACCACTTTTCAAGTAGACGGCAAAATATTCTCTTCAATGCAGTGAATTGCGATGTGAATTTCCAAACCTGTATATGGAATGACAAAATCAATATGATTAAACTAATAATAATCTATAGTCCGTTCACGAAAGGTTGAGAAATAGTAGGCGTTTCTTTATTTATCTGAAGTTGGCAGTATTTGCTGTCATAACGTAAAATTCAGTGTTGCCGAATGTACCCGGCTCGTCCGACGAGCTTGCGAGTTATCAGACAACTCTATGCAATATTGACAACATTGCGTATCAATCTGACAAGAAAATAAACATCATAACCTAAAATTTTAATATACACAGTGGAATATGTCAAATTATCATGGCCAACCGACGGCTCAACCTTTCGTGAACGGACTTACATTAGATTTGTGAGAGTTATGGTTATTATTCATAGTATGTGAGATGTGGTCAGAAAATCATAAACCACAATAAGTAAGTTCAAGTGACACTTCGAAGAAGAAAGTCAGCTCCCGTAGTGCTTCAAACTGCAACAGAACAATTTATCGGTTAATTGGTAATTTGAACATGAGGAGATATTACAGAGAACGAATGAAAATCGTCGCAAGGCTAGACACATTTCAGTCAATATGAAAAGCATTATGATATTTCCACCTTATAAACGACACCGAAAAAGCAATAAAACCTACAGTTTGGTATCAGTAACTCCACCCTAAATGGTTCTCGACTTTCATGTAGTTACAGGCCAAAAGGCACGTATGATTAACGCATACGATCACCTATTGAGACAAGAACTTTTTGTCAGCGCAACGCCTACAACAGAAGAGCTCTTGTCTCAATAAATGATTGTGTGCGGTTAATCATACGTCCTATTTGGCCTGAAAAAACATGAAGGTTAAGAAACCATTTAATGATGTAATCACTGAAATCACACTGTAGATGATATTGGTGTTGTTAGTGACCGTTCAAAAGGCGAAAATATCAAAATGTCTTCAATATTGACAAAAATGTGGCGAGCCTCACGAAGAATTTCATCGCATCTAAGTGAAATCTCCTTATGCTATAATTACCAATTCACGGATAAATAGTTTTGTTGCAATTACAAGCACCCGGAAGATAACTTTCTTCTTTAAAGTGTCATTTGAATATACTTATAGTGGTTTTTTGATTTCTGCGTACATCTCATATACTGGGAAAAATTAACATAAGTTCCAATAACGACATATAATGAGTAAATACAAGAATTTCACTTTAGTTGGACGAAATCATACTAGAATATGATGTAAATAGATGATCAAAAATCATGAAGCAATATTTATGAATAGGTTGGTTGGCATAACATATTATACATTTCATTACTAATCTATATGTTTAATGGAGGTATGGTAACTTTTCCTAGTATATGAAGTGTAGGCAGAATGTATAATATATAATTAATTCGACCAATGACACTCACAAGAAAAAAATTAGCTCCTTTAGTGCTCAAAATTGCAACAGAAATATTAAACGGCGAATTCGCAACCATAATATAGGATATATAATGAAAACACAAAGAAAGTCATCGTGAAGCTACCTACATTTTTCGTTGATATTAAAAAACATTCTGATATTCTCTCCATTTGAACGATAGCAAACAAGCAATAAAGCCTACAGTTTGATATCAGTGATGACATCAATAAAATGGTTCTAAACTTTCATGTATTTTCAGGCCAAAAAACACATATGGTTAACGCACACTATCACCTATAGAGACAAGAACCTTTAGCCAGCGCAACGCCTTCAACAGAAAAGTTCTTGTCTCAATAAGTGATTGTGTGCGTTTAATCATATGTGCCTTTTGGCCTGAAAAAGTCATGAAGGTCCAGAACCATTTCATTGTGGAATCACACATATCAAACTGTATGTTTTATCGGTTGCAAGATATCGATCAGAAGGTGAGAATATCAGAATGTTTTTAAAATATTGACCAAAAATGTAGCGAGCCTCACGAAGAATTTCATTGCTTTTCTATAATATCTCCTTATGCTATGATTACCGATTCACCGTTTAATAAATAGTTTGTAATATCAAGCAATCCAGGAGCTTGCTTTCTTCTTTAAAGTGTCACTTAATTCAACTTATGACATTCTGCTCACCCCTATTATACTGAAATTCTGCTTCTACAATGGGAAACTAATCCTAACTCACAAGATCCTGAGTGGAAATATAAAAATTTTACGTTAAATAGACGAAATTACAATCAAATGAACAATAAATGAATAGATGATTTACATTCATTTAGCAATATTCATCGATGGTTAGTAGTATTCAATGCTGTATTAACTGTCATTGTATAGAGGCATTGTACAGATATGCTGAGAGTGAATAAAAAAGTCAAGAAAACTCGGGAAACGAAAAGATTCTGATGAGAATTAAAAAAAAGATCGTGCAAAATTAGACTCTCCATGTCAAGGAATTATCTGCAATATCAAGGAAAGCCGGTTGAATTTCAGCATAAATTGATACAATCGAAAAGTGGAATATAGAAAATTCAATGATATATAATATGGAAAAATAGATGATTACGAAAGCATATTCATAACTCAATTTGAAACCTTAAGTATCTGAACAAAATTCAAAAATTAAATAATTTATTTTTTAATTTTTTTATAATTTTTGTGATATTTCAAAAATATTTTTTTAGAGAGTCCTACATATACACCAAAAATAATATCATGACCTACAATTTTCTCCGGGAAATGTTAAAAATGAATAATAAATATCAATTCAATTTGAGTGAGTTTGAAAAATCTGATGAAGCTAAATTCTCAACAAATATTAATGAACTAGTCGATTTCGGACGAAGAAATATCAGATCGAGAAAAAAAAATTAATTTTGTCACTAGATATCGCATAAAGAACTCCAGTAAATTGAAGTTTAATTAAAACCGGACCAATTGAAGAGAAAAAAAATAATAATAAATAACAGGGAACAGCTTGCGGTTTTAAATGGCGCTATATTTTCGCCAAAATGTTTCAAATTTAATTTTGGCCAATATAAATGTAACAATTGTCAGAACCAGGAGTATGTACAATAACGTGCTTGAACGTCAGTTTGAATTAAAAAATTCGAATATATTTTGACGAGAATCCCCGAATTAGGTGAATTTTGGGTATAAGTTTATGAGTTCATAATCAACCTCGATATGTAGCTACTATAACTAATAATAAGAAAAATATTTCGTTTCCACTTCGATTACATAGTACTATTCAAGATTTGAACGGAAATCCCAAAATGCAGTAAACAAGGAGAAATTATTCCGGAAAATTATGTACCATGTACGATAGTTTGAAATGAAAAATTCGAATAAATTTCATTTAAAATCCCCGAATTTCGTAAATCTCGAGAAATATTTTATTAGTTTATAAGCATCACGATATTCAAGATAACAATTAAATAATGGAAATTTATCATTTCATCATGTAGGGCCGACGTGTATTTCAACGTGGGTTTGAATTAAAATATTCGAATATATTCCGACTAGATTTTCCGTATTTCGTGAATTTTGTGTGATTGCTCATACAATTTTAATCACCCCAAAATATGCAGCTACGTTTATTTATTATGATAAAAATATTCCGTTTGCATTTCGATAATATTGCACCATCCAAAATATAAACAGAAATCCCCAAAATGCAGTAAAGATGTAAAAAAAAATTCAAATAATTTGGGACTAATTGGGACCTGTTTCAACATCAGATTGAAATGAAAAATTCGTATATATTTCGACTGAAATCCCGAATTTGGTAAATTTTGAATAATAATTAAAAGTCATGCTGAATAAGTAGGTACACGCAAACATAATTAACAATAAAAATAGTTTGTTTCCACTTAATACTATGCACCATCTAAATTATTAACAGAAATCCCAGAACGGCAGTAAACAAAAAATTAGTTTCGACGTTCATTTCAGTTTCAGTTCGAAATGAAAATTTCCAATATATTTATATAATAATATAAACAAAAATATTTAATTTGTAATGAACGCATTTCTTGAATTTTAGTTACCTAAAATGACTGAAATTAGATTTTACGAAATAAAAATATTGAAATTGAAATTCGTCCGTACCAAAATAAGAATGCCACTTACCTTTACCGTTCCATAAATTAAACTCACGCGATTCTTATCCTTATTTTGTTTAAAGGCCACATTACACCACGCGATTTCCACTTTATACATACTCACTATGTATTTGAATTTTCACTCGCGCACTTTTTGTAATCGCACTCGTAAAATATTCACTTGCACACTTTCCGTATCACAACAATTAAATTGTCACTCGCGCACTTTTCGAGGGTAATTCGATCGCACAAAATCACTTTTTTCAAAATTCCGATATACACCTCACGAAAACTCGAAAATATTCCACGGAAATTTTCCTCGTGCGGGGGGCACATTCTACGAACCGTACGTGACCCCTGTTCGCGTTAAACTGATTCATCCCGGTATAGGACTGGACAATGGTCAATGACTAGTCATGATTTTACGCAATACTATTATGTAACTTCACAGTTGGCGTTTTCCATATACCTGAAGATATACAGACTGTTTCACGTAAAAGGTGGAAAATTTTAATTAGAAAATAGTTCTAATCTCATGTTATTCCGAAGGGAAAATGAAGAAAAATTAATAATTCGATTAAAAACAACAATAGTAATAAAGAAATATTATTATATTAATCGAAAAATTAATTTTGATGCAATCGTAGGTAATTTTATTTATAAAATTAATAGAAAATTTGTTGGATTGTTCATATTTTGATCGATGTTCAATAATAAACAGTCTCAAAATATTTCGAATACCTAATAATATTTTCAAAACACTCGATGAAAAAATAAATTAATTATGATATTATGTTGAAACTGAAATCGTTTTATATTTGTAATTTTTCGTATAATAAATCAGCAATATGAGGCTTTATTGATTTATGGAAAAAAATCATGTATTCTAGAGAAATTAATTTGAAATGACATGATCAATCAATAAATAATTATATTTCGATTAATAAGCAGTTTATTTAATCGAAATATAATTGCAATTTTCTATGAATACCTATCAATAAATTTTAATGTTATATTTGGGCATCGAAATTAACGATATGATGGTACTCGTGCATTTTGATTTCTAAGAATTAAATTAAATTTTAGTGCACTAAATTTGAAATGCCTGAAAAGTTATAGATATTTTTATTCAATATGCAGTTTCTTGAATCGAAATTTGATTGCATTCGACTTTTTTCAGGATGAAATTGATGATATGAGATAGGGCGCATTTTTAGTTTCTGAAACTGAAATTTAGATATATTCGAATGGATCTAAAAACATGAACAAGAATATTGCCAAATCTACTTACTCATCATGAAATATCTGGAATTTATAACCAATCAATGCAATAGAATTAAGTTTATTTATGATGCATTATTTATTGTGGTACAGCAATCAAGCAATTTGAGGAACAGTAAGGATGTAGGTAATAGTTGAAATTTATAGAAAACAAAATTTAGATAGAAGGAATTTAGTATTTACTTTTCATCAGTTTGAGAAACTTTAAAATCAGTACGCTAGTAGTTCAGTTGAGTAGTGGGTAATTTAGTAACTACTGTTTATCCAATCATTAAACTCGACTAAATTCTTGGTGTTCACAAACATTAAGTAACTACATTATTCGTAACTTGACTAAACTACTAGCGTAAAGCTAACAAGCCTTAAGATCTGACTGGCGGCAAATTCAGCAATGCCAGCAATGGGCAAGCATTTCAATTGCGATTCGCAATATGTACTTCATTTCATTGCTGCTTCGTTCAAATGTCACTCACATCGTTTTTTGTCAAATAATAGTTTTGAATAATTATCTGTCAAATTTTTGGCTTAGTGCACCTAACGGCCGGAAAATGAAGTTTTCCGAATTTCAAATTCTGACGCCGTAATGTCTGAACCAAAAGCGAAACTGTGAACTCACCATTACTTAACTACTTAACTTATAATTTCACTTATGGTCACTATTGAGAGTTAAAGAATGAAAACAGCGTTAACTCTGACTGTTATCACTGCTCGAGACTATCTGACTAAATTCTCAGGGCGCATCATGAACATCTGTGCCGATGATTAGTCATATTATTTGTATCCTACGTTGATTGCAGTGTTTATTTATATTATTTTCAATACAGTACAACAGGAATTGCTTAAACTTTTCGAATGGTTGAATCGAAGAAACTCTGAAAAGTATGATAATAAACTATGATTACCTATTTCTATACTTAGAAATGTTCATCGAGTACACGAGGGGAATTATTTTGTGTCACAACAAATACAATAATTATAATAAGGATTATGATAATTGATAATATCAAGATGAATAAGCAATAGATGTATTATTATCTATTCTTATTGCTTTTCTGATGCATATAGT
>CM024248.1:12853920-12922690 GCA_013421045.1 Propylea japonica | reverse complement strand
TGGATAGCATTGGTCTGGACCACACAAGCAACGAAAACTATTGATCTCTTGCGGGAAAAGTTTCCGGACCGTGTTATCTCTCGAAGAGGTGATCGCAATTGGCCACCGAGATCTTGTGATTTTACACCTTGCGACTTCTTCCTTTGGGGCCACGTGAAAGAGGAGGTCTACGCCAATAGCCCAGCGTCGATTCAAGGCCTCGAAGATGAATTTGTGAGCTACCGAGGACATGGGGGCAGCTACTTTGCGATTTGGTTATGGAAAATTTCATTAAGAGGATAATGTCCTGTAAGCGTGGTCGTGTTTGTCATTTGCCTGATGTTATTTTCCACTATTAATGACATAGCTTCTTCTTTATAATGAAAAACATCCGATCATTTATATTGAAAAAAGGTATTTCTCTTTGAATATTAAAATAACACATCTTATTAAAAACCCTTCGTCTGAGTGGCGTACCATTTTTAGTCAATTTTCAAGTACCTAAAACTTCAACATCCTGTATATTGGAAACAATGAATTTCCGGACCTACATTTAAGGAACATTTTTCATGACATGATTCTGTGGAATCATCCCGTCAAATTTTCGAATCGATATCAGAAACATCCCGTGTATTATGATGATGATTGAAAATTTTCTTTCAATTCTAAATCTGAATTTTATAGTAATCCAATCTATCCAACATGCTTGAGTTGTAAAATTATTCACTACTAATTGACACAGATTTTAACGATGAATAATTAAAATGTTGTAAATATTTGCCGATGAATGATAAACAATTATTCTTAACGGTATGCAACGGTTATTGACGGTCTGTCTACATCTTATTTATAAACCAAGAACTACATTCACCAATGCCACCAATGATATTTTCTGTTTTCATAGGCATTCCATTCTATTGTGGATAATAATTCTTGAATTTATGTGATTTGGGTGGAAAGTTTATGTGATTTGAAATTGCAACACTTGGCTGAACTAATTAAAATTTTTTCGAGAGAAAATGTTACCTATAGTCCGTTCGCGAGAGTTTGAGCGCATAGTAGGCGTTGTTTATTTATCTGAAGTTGCAGTATTTGCAGTCATAACGTAAAATAAAGTCAAAGTGGCCGAATGTACCCAAGAGATTCCATGCATTATTGACAACATTGAGCATCAATCTGACAAGAAAATAATTAACATAACCTAAAATTTTAGTATGCACAGTGGAATATGCCAAATTTCCATGGTCAACCGACGGCTCGACCTTTCGTGAACGAACATAAGTCAATACGATCATTACAACCACATGAATGTTTAAAAAAAAGATGTTCCTACATACGCGAATACAAGAATAATACTTTAAAAATATAATAAAATTATATGGATACCTGACAAATAGAGTCACCATTATTACACAACAATTTTTCGAAAAAACATGCACATATAAGCCTTAGGTGAGGTCAGAAGCTTCCGCGCGCTTTTTTTCATTTTAATAAACGAGCATTGAAATTTCAATATTCTGAGAACAATTGGCCTTATTCGAATTCAGTATAAAGGACCCCGCACATTTTGTATGGGAATTGGCTCCCGGTGGATTTGGCTGAAAATTTGATATGATGTTCTACTAATCCTTCTGATCAAATGCTAAACAGTCACGAAGCTGAAAAATGCATACTTCTAGGAGTTCTTAGCGATTTTTGTATCCATTATGGCTTACGTATTATGGGAATTGGCTCTCCCGTGGATTTGGCTGAAAATTTGATATGATATTCTACTAATCCTTCTGATCAAATGTCTCCACAGTCACGAAGCTGAAAAATGCATACTTCTAGGAGTTTTTAGCGATTTTTTGTATCCATTATGACTTACGTATTACCGTTCACACAGAAATGTTTGAAAATATTTCGAATTGACAGAATCTGCTTTCAATAATCACGAAATATTCTCAAACATTTCTGTGTGAACGGTAATACGTAGCCATAATGGATACAAAAAATCGCTAAAAACTCCTAGAAGTATGCATTTTTCAGCTTCGTGACTGTAGAGACATTTGATCAGAAGGATTAGTAGAATATCATATCAAATTTTCAGCCAAATCCACCGGGAGCCAATTCTCATACAAAATGTGCGGGGTCCTTTCATTTTCAAATGGCCAGGATTTTTCTCTCGTAGTTACTGCTACTGGTACACTCCTATCGTGTAAAGGAATTCACTATCAAATTTGTTTACAAAACGACGAATAGTAAGTTGATGAACTGAATTAAACTATCGTAAAAGAATTATTTTAAAATTTCTCTTCATTCACAACGAGCACTGATTTAGATAAAACAATTCAAATATTTCTAAACTTCATTGAAGCATGTATCTTTACATGAGAAAATGACATAATCTACTGAACACATTTGAAATTATATTATCCATCCCTATTGTAAAACCCTTTACCTATTTGTGAAGTTTGGAAACTAATGTCTCAAATCAAGTATTTTTACTTTTTTCACTACATGAAACTGTAAATATAAACGGAGTTCAACGGATTTTCAAAATCGAAATGAAGTTTTGAATGACTAAACTAGAGACCCATTCTGTAAAATTCTTATTAGCAAACCTGACCTATTTACAGTGGAACTTCCTATAACGAAAGCGCTCAATCGCAAAAAAATTCGTTATAAAGAAATTTCGTTTATACAGAAAATTTGTTTCTAAATTAAAGTTTATCATTCAACTTAAACACTTCCTTTCAGACATTTCGCACAACTTTTGACACTAGCGTAATGGTTAGATTGAAACCAAACAGTCAGAGGTGTATTTAATACTATTTCAGAAGGAATCAGAAGATTGGGATTTATTACGTAAGTCCGGAAAATTTTCGGAAAAACCCACCTTACACCACACCTTCTTAGCAATATCCATTCAAAGAGTGATTTTCTTTGAATATTTCGTTATAGAGAGAATTTACTTCGTTTTAGAGGGTGTTTGTAACATGGAATTTGGATTCAAGGTGCAATGTCTTGCACGAAATTCGTTATAGAGAATAATTCGTTATACAGACGTTCGTTATAAGGAAGTTTTACTGTATTTAGGACTTTAGGACTGCGTAAATATTATTAGATCAAAAGCTCCTGATTCCTACTTTTTAGATAAAATTCTTCTTCAGCTAGTTTGAGTCCAATCCTGATAAATATAGAAAACAATGAGTGTCGAAACACAGTTATCCGTGAGTTTTGCAGATGTTCACTTGGGTTTTCATATTTCACGTTCTATTTAATTCTTACCTCGGTTTCATCTCTGCTGGGTATTAATTCCATGTTATTCAGGGGTCTCAGAGGAGCTATAAAAGATATTGTAGATTTTCTATGATCACAATCATCGACGCTCCAAAAAATTGTCGAAGCAGAAATGAATAATTGATCAGCAGTGAAATTACACTCAAATATGCGAATTGTCGGAGAAGTAAAATGAAGACAATTTTGGTACGAAAAGGAAGACAATATTTTAAAGGGTTTTCCAATAAGAAGTGTTATTTTCAATAGACCGCTGTTTCGGTAGATGTCAAGTTTGAGGCTGTAATTTTTTGACATTTGACAAGTAGAAACTACGCCATTTAATAAAAAAGAACGATCCCGCTTCAACAACTCATTGAAATGATTGAAATTCACTATAAAAATGGTGACAATTAAGCAGAGACGGTTCGTGAAACTCGAACATTTCGGGTCGTCGTGAAGCACTTGTCGAACCGTAATAAAGAAATTGGTGGAAAAATTCGAGCTGTTGGGACAAGTTAGTGATGTGAAGAATGAAACCCGTGCACGTCTCTCAAGAACAGCCGAGATTATTGCTGCTGTCGCCGAAAGTTTTGATTGCACTATCGTGCTGTAGCCGAAAGTGTTGAAGAAAACCCAGGTTGTCCATTCCTTCGTTCTTTGGATATAATGATTTTTATGGCCGAAATTGGATAGTATTGATCTGGACAACGTTAACTTTCAACAAGACGGCGCTACGTGGCATACAAGCAACGAAACCATTGATCTTTTGCGGGAAAAGTTTCCGGACCGTGTTATCTCTCGAAGAGGTGATCACAATTGGCCACCGAGATCTTGTGATTAACAACAAATACGAAGTTGCAAACAAATAAAGAAGAAAGAATAACAAAGACATTAATCTTTGGGGGAGGGGGGGGACTGCATCCCAAAGCCCACCCTAGCTGCGCCAGTGCATATACTAGATTTGTTTGCATTTGAAAAAAAGATAGGTGGAGTTGCAGTAAGGGCAATGAGGAAAATATTTTTCATTATCGCCAAATTCAAAATCAATTCACGAGTTTCCGGTTTTTTAAGTTAAGTCGCCGACTTGAAAGATATCAATTTTATTGAGGACTTTCGCTTAACCCTGTATATAGGTCTTGGATATTCATCATCTTTATGATTTAAAATTCACAATTATTGTCAAGTTTTTCATGGTGTAGTTTTAGAAATTGTGTTAATGAAGGAAATTCGCTGGTGAGAATCACGGCTCGATTTGTATTCACTATTCACATGCAATATTCCACTTAGTTGCTTGCAATTAGATAGCATGGCTTTCACTTGGTTGGATGTTATTGATTTCATAAATCCTTAGACAAAAAGACGCAAGACATTGAAATTATGATGAATAGATTTTTTCATTTTCATGAAAATACATTATAATCCAGATTATACTATGTATAACGCCAATTTCATCCAAATTGATATGAACAGTGCTTAATAAACTGTTATATACTAAAATAATTTGTTTCATCTAATCAAAAAATTCGGAGAAATGAACGAATTTTTCAAATCGTTCAATGATTAAAATGGAATAAAAAAGAAGATAATAATACAAACAAAAATATCGCTTAATATGGCGTCGGTCATCGGTGATCTGAATTCTTCTTGTTCTTATCCATTCTTGATCTTCAAAACAGACTTTTCAATTTTTTGTTTTCCTCCTTTGGTGTGATGTGAAATGGTACAAAAATGAGAGAATTCTCTTAGTTACAGTAGAACTTCTCTATAACGAAAGAGCTAAATCAGCAAAAAATTCGTTATAAACAAATTTCGTTATACAGAAAATTTGTTTCTATAGTCGGCAATGTCGCGGACGACTTCACTGATAAATTTGAGTTTATCATTCAACTTAAGCACTTCCTTTTAGACATTTTCGCACAACGTTCACACTAGCGTTAGATTGAAACCAAAGAGCCAGGGGTTTATTTAAAACTGTTTCAGAAGGATCTATCTGCCCGCCGTAAATGATATAGTTTGAGGTCGGGATTTATTACATACGTCCGGAAAATTTCGAAAATACCACACCCTTATACCTTTTTACCATACCCATCCAAAGAGTGATGTTCTTTGAATATTTCGTTATAGAGAGAATTTACTTTTACTTCGTTTTAGATGGTGTTTTTTAACATGGAATTTGGATTCAGGATGCATGTCTTGTACGAAATTCGTTATACAGAGAAATTCGTTTTTCAGATTTTCCTTATTATGAAGTTCCACTGTATATATTTATTCATGAAAGGTTTGAATGAAATAATATCGAAATATTTAAAGTTCTTCCTTAGACTACCTGTAAGACTTTCTTATGCATGGTATCTTGGGCACTAGCTAGGATAAATATCTGCATATCATTGCTTCAAAATCATGTCGGTTCCAATAGTAAAAGACGAAATTTCAAATCATATACAAAAGTGAATTATCATCTAACAATTACTCAAAATGATGAATGAAATTTGTCTGTCTCAATTTAATATCACAATATTACAGATATTGACATTGACATATAGTTATACCTCCACATTTGATATATCTCTATTTACAACAATTCACTTCATTGAAATGATCTAATGATTCAATTCCCATTTACAACGTTAACTTGTAAGTGAAATTGTACAAACCAACTGATATAATCTCGACTTATATTCTCAATAAAATGATTCAATTGCTAGACGATGAGAGTGGCTAATTCTATTGAGGTCATAGCAGAGACTTCATGACTTGGATTAATTCTACAAATAATTGTTAGAACCGCACCATGAAAGCGTTCAGATATCTCTGTACTGCATTAAAGAGGTTAATTAGTGTTATGTGTATCGTATTAATGATTTAATTTAATTGCAATATCTGTTATTCCAAGTGTTGTAGAAAATGGGAAAACAAGTGTTTAGCAGAAGGATTTTTAATGTTTCGATTCATTCTGGCGAAATCGTATCACTATGAGAATAGGTGTTTGGTATATGGGGTTTAGTTTTATAGTGGTTCAATGGAAATGAGAATTGAAAGCTTCTCCATATAATGTGTATGAAACTGAAGTTTTTCTGAAGAGAACAATGTATGACGTGTTCGTGTTATCATTCATAACCAAATTTTGTATTGGAAAAATGGTTCGAATCGAAAATAGAGAATAACAGCGATAGTGCCATTGTGGAGTAAAGATAATTCACAATGCCGTATCTAGGGAAGTATGCCTATGATGCATCCTGCTTATGATGGCACACTTCAAAGAAGTCTGTTAACATCAACTGAAACAAACTTATATTTACTGAGTTTGTAAGCCAGATGGAATTTACGCTTGATATACGTAGTTACACCTTGAATACGTGTGGCAATTTGTGACTTTATAAGAGTTCAATCACTTCGGTAGGTGTTGATGTATGATAGTTATTTAATTCTTTTTTGTTTATTTGGATATTCGAAAAATATGTTTAAAAAATGATTTTACTTTCCTTTAATCACTCTATAACAATCTTTAAGTGTGAAAGTTTTAGGTTTTTTCGTCTTTTTAGTACCTTTTTCGCTTTGTTGAAAAATATTGTTACTTATGCTTATGATGGCACACCAGAGTGTTCCTATGATAGCATAGGGTGCCATCGTAGAAAAAAAATCAAGATCAAGAGACGATTCCTCCAAAGCGTGGTACTTCGCAGAAATATTAGAGGTATCCGAAAATAATGAAAATGGTTTCGAGTGAAGTATCGAGATCATTGAAAATCACAAGTACTCTCACCACTGCCAACTGCGTATAAAAAATATATTTTTATATTTTGACGATGCCAAAGAATGTAATTTAGTTCCTCTACACTTATATTTTCATTTTCATGAAATAGGACTGCTATTTTCTTCAATAAAACATTTCAATAAATAATATCATTTTATTTTCAGTAATATGCCATCAAAGGACATACGTGATCTTATGATGGCACCCGTGGCCAAATTTTAAAAAGTGCTATAATCCAAATTTTTGAAAATTTATATCGATACTATGTATAAAAATGCATACTACATAGGAGTAGCAGTAAATCTGTACAATCGATGACATAGAAAAATATTTCTTTAATGAAATATGTGAATAATTCGTTAAGAGTGCCAACATGGGCACACTTCCCCTATTACCTAGATTTAAACAAGAATCCCAGAAGAGAAAATGCACTGAAAGTTTGCAAGTGAGAAAAATTCTGTAGTTTTACCGAATTTGATTTGATTGCGCTTAAAAAACAGGGTGGTGCAGAGGAATTAGTTGATTTAGAAATTCAAATTAGCGAAAACTTATGCAAATATCGTTTTAATTATTTACCGATCATCAAGTACAATATTTTAAGTTTTTTTTTAGATAGCTCCACAGATGATTTCTTGTAAATGGTGTCCATTATTAATACACTGCTTTAATCGATTTCGAAAATGTGGGACAACTTTATTCTGCATTTTGTTCGTTATGTTATTGAAAGCCAATAGATTGTTCTTCTTCAAGTGACCAGAGTTCTGGGACGATCGTAGAAAAATGGCAGGGGGCTAAAAATGTGTGCAGGAGTGCTGAAACCCTATAGAACTTCACACGAGCGGCCACTACATTCACAACGTGTCACTGTTTAGTGTGCACTTTCGCGAGTTGAGATGTTTGGCTCATATTTTTTAGAAGAAAACGAACGACAGTTTCAGTGACTTTTAACCGTTATGTCCACATTATTGAGGAGTTTTATCTCTTGGGGTTTTCAGCGCTTTAGTAAATCCGCCTAATTTAGCACCTTGCAAATTTTGTTATGAGGATATCTCAAATCGTATATTTATAACAATGGTCCCAGGATTCTGGCTCATAGAACATGAACAACATTCGTTTAGGTAAAAAAACTCAATGTGACTTTATATTTCCACTTACTCAACTAAATACTTTTTTTTTTTCGATTCTCAAGAATATGTGAAGGGTTTTCCAATAAGAGGTGTTATTTTGATACTCAAAGAAAAAATGCCATTTTTCAATATAAATGATCGGAAATTAATTTCATTATAAAAAAGAATCTACGTCGTTGATAGAGAAAATAACATCATGCAAATGGCCACCACGACCACGCTTACAGGACCATATCCTTTCATGAAATTTTCCATAACCAAATCGCAAAGTGGCTGCCCTATGTCCTCGATAGCCTCAAAAATTCCATTTTGAGGTCTTGAATCGACGCTAGGCTATTGACGTAGACCTTCTCTTTCACGTGACCCCAAAGGAATGGGTCGCAAGGTGTTAAATCACAAGATCTCGGTGGCTTCGAGAGATACACGGTCCTGAAACTTTTCCGCACATCTATCCATGGTTTCGTTGATTGTGAGGCACGTAGCACCGTCTTGTTGAAATTGAACGTTGTCCAGATCAATACTATCCAATTTCGGCCATAAAAAATCACGTTTATGGAATGCCTAATTCCAAAAAACGACGATGAACCTGGGTTTTTCTTCAACACTTTCGGCTACAGCAGCAATATTCTCGGCTGTTCTTGAGCGACGTGCACGGGTTTTATTCTTCACATCACTTACTTGTCCCAACAGCTCGAATTTTTCCACCAATTTCTTTATTGCTGTCCGACAAGGTGCTTCACGATGACCCAAAAATGTTCGAGTTTTACGAACCGTCTCTGCCTTGTCACCATTTTATAGTGAATTTTAATAATTTCAATGCGTTCTTTAAGCATGTATCGTTCCATTTCTACTTGTCAAATGTCAAAAAATGACAGCTTCAAACTTGACATCTACCAAAATAGCGGGCTATTCAAAATAATACCTCTTATTGGAAAACCCTTTATTATAGAACTTATGGATGTCCATTGGGATTTTGAAACAGATTTTTGAGCACTAAATAATACATGCAAATCAATGAGCTAACCCTAGATACTCTGTTTTCAATCCACCCAAACTTGAAATAATTTTCACTTTATCAATGTCACTTCGATCAGATCAAGATCTGACAATATGATGAATTGTCTCATTCATAACTGTTCAAAGTATTTCCAAATCGTTGACTATCAGATGCATCTAACAATAGCCCCTCAACCTTGCCTCAAGAAAGTTAGATGGATGATGCAATTCGTTAGAACAAAGATGCCATTATGGGAGCCATAATTTCAATTTATGATTCGTTCAGCTGCGGAGAAATTGAACCGCGAAAAGATTCCTAAGATATGGCGAATGGGAACTTCTGTGCAATTTCCTCTCGTGAACCGTAATGATTGTGTGTGGGTTTTTGAGTGTGATTGTTGTTGGGAATATACCGAGGATATTGTGTTTGAAGATGATTTTACGATTGTTTAAGCCATGTAAAGGGTTTTCCAATAAGAGTTGTTATTTTGAATAGCCCGCTGTTCTGAAGATGTCACGTTTGAAGCTGCCATTTTTTGACATTTGACAAGTAGAAACTATGCCATTAATAAAATGGAATGATACACGCTTCAAGAACGCATTGAAATTATTAACATTGCCTGTAAAAATGGTGAGGATTCGGCAGATACGTTTCGTAAAATAGAACATTTTTGGGTCGTCGTGAAGCACCTTATCGGACCGCAATAAAGAAATTGGTGAAAAATTCCAGCTGTTGGGACAAGTTAGTGATGTGAAAAATAAAAACCCGTGCGCCGAACCGAGTCGCTCGAGAACAGACGAGCACATTGCTGCTGTAGCCGAAAGTGTTGAAGAAAACCCAGGTTTGTCCATTCCTCGTCGTTCTTTGGAATTAGGCATTCCATGAACGTCATTCTTTATGCAAAATACACCGTATTTTGCATAAAGATTTGGGTCTTGAGGCTTATAAAGTTCAGTTAACACAAGAACTCAAGCCGGCCGATCTTCAACAACGTCATGTGTTTGCTGATTGGGTCGTTGAAAGTTTCGGATCATTTAAATCTGAATATTCTGTGGACTATTGAATTCATTATACTCATTTTGGATTCTAGTTTACATCACGATAACTTCCGAAAAGAACGACAATGAAACTTTGAATTATGCTATGGGCATAATGCAGAAAAATATAAAAATGGCTGTATTTCATATAAGCCGAAAAGTCCAACTACATTTACATTTTCACATTTTACATTTGGCTCTGCTGTCTTGAACAGATTTTGAGTCGATAAGTATATTTGTCTATTCAATATCATGCATCCTATAGGAAGTTTGTTATGAGATCTATTCTGTACCATTTCTATACCGCATTATTTCCAAAGAAAATGTCTGGTGAGACCTTGAACAATTGAGCAAATTTGGTTTGGCAATGATGAAATATTTGTTCTTCAATTATTGAGAGTGCGCAAAACAGCAATTTAACTATTGTAAACTGGAATTTGTGTAAAATCCATACAAACATTATCTGCAGACAGAAATAATATTGACCGAATAATTAAGATAATCATGAGGGAATATTTTGCCAGTCTGTGTGGATACAATGGATAAATATGAATTAAAAAATAATTTATTCTTGTGTTTTTTTCATGGCACATGAAAGTCTCAATTTTTGACACAATTTTTGAACTCACCCCAATGTGCCATGAAAACACGAATTTTATATGCCCGAAAACATAGCTATTATTACAACTAGGGAAATATGAATAGTATATTTCCCGAGGTTGTCCTAGTTACATTCCGAGGGCGAAGCCCGAGGGATGTATGAGGCAACCGTGGGAAATGTATTCATATTTCCCGTGTTGTAATCAATAGTTTTTTTCTGATCGATACAATATCATTCTTGAAATGGAAAATTAATAATTATATTGTAAATTATTGATTCAATTGGATTTTTAACGTTGCTATGGGCCGTGTTTGTGAGATCATGGTTGACTGGTTTTATTTTGACGTCTTGTCAGAAATAAATCATTGAAATAATGTCGAACTACGTCGAAACTCAAGCGGCGAAAGCCCGTGAATTTTTGATTCCGGCCAAATCAAAGCTGCTCATAGTAAAGAGTATGAAGGCTTTCGGGAGTGGAAAAAAAAGTTTGGTGGACGGTGTCAGCGAAAATATTTTGCTAGCATATTTTGAAGATTTGGTATGTTGCTCTGATTCTTGTTCTTTTCATGTATGATTAATTCATTCGATCTCCTGTTTCAGGAATGTTCACCAAACACGTTATGGCCAAAATTATCTATGTTAAGATCCATGCTACATTTGAAGGAAGAAACGAATGCCAAATTATTCGATGAAGTGGAAGTATTTGTTAAAACAAAAATAAAGGATCCGTTCCCAAAAAATCAGCAGTGTTGTCCCGGGAGCAGATCAAGAATTTTTGATAGAAGCACCAAATTACTTTTTTCTGATGTATAAGGTTGCATAATATACTATTTGAGTAAAATATGACTTGACGTTTCATATTTCCCTTGGGATAATAAGACTTGACGTTTCATATTTCCTTGGGATATATGAGTGTGTTATGACATATGGTAACTAAGGCGATATTGCTCATTATTGATTCGATCAGAAAAAACAATATTTTTGTACAACTGTCGAAAAAACTTCACTTTTTTCATCGCTATGGATGCGTAAATGTTAACTTTTTTTACCGTTAAAGGAAGTCTTTTTTCGCCGTTGAAAAAGTCTCTTCTATAGTTACGTCACAGAAGAATCACTGGATGCATAGAAATATTGTGTATGGTAGCATATCTTTAATAAATATATTTCAGACGATATAAATTCACGTTCAAGTTGTACAAAAATAGTATATTATATTATAAGGATTAAAAGTGCATATTTTTTTTACGAGCAATATTTGCAGTGCGAATGCAAAATTGCGAGTTAAAATAGGCACTTTTAGTCCGAATAATATATACTATTTTTTTTCCAACCAAGTCAAAATTAAAATAAAATTGGTTTTAGTGAAAAATCGTTCATAATTGGTTGATGAATTTGAACACAGAATCATGACAGTGATTGTCAAGTAGACGTCAAATGCCATTACTTTTAATCCGGAGGATTAAAAGTAGCGTTTTTAATCCTAGGATTAAAAGTGTTGCTAAGTAACGAGTGAATTTTTGTACGGTAAGGAAATGTATGACTTTTGCACCTGAAAATAGTACAAAAATGTCAACATTTTTTGATGGTTGGAGAATAGTATATTATATTATAAGGATTAAAAGTGCATATTTTTTTTACGAGCAATATTTGCAGTTGCGAGGCGCAGCCGAGCGAATGCAAAATTGCGAGTTAAAATAGGCACTTTTAGTCCGAATAATATATACTATTTTTTCTCCAACCAAGTCAAATTACAATAAAATTGGTTTTAGTGAAAAATCGTTCATAATTTGGTTATGAATTTGAACACAGAATCATGACAGTGATTGTCAAGTAGACGTCAAATGCCATTACTTTAATCCGGAGGATTAAAAAGTAGCGTTTTTAATCCTAGGATTAAAAGTGTTGCTAAGTAACAGGGAATTTTTGTACGGTAAGGAAATGTATGATTTTTGCACCTGAAAATAGTACAAAAATGTCAACATTTTTTGATGGTTGGAGAAAAAATATTATTTTATTGCCCTTTCATTTTGGACGCCTTTTGTTTGACAAGGATTGATAAAGTGTAAATGATTATGCACTCTCGAATTTCTGAGGATTTCCATCAATTAAACATCTTGGCGGTTTGCAACTTATTAAGAATTCAGAACACCTGGGTATTCAGACCATTTCTTCGAAATAGTTGCCACGAAAGAAATGTCTTCACGATATGAACAAGATTTCAGGGGATTTCCGTCACATCAATTCGCACGAAAATTTGAGTGATTTAGTATCCAAGAATTTCCAAGAACTATTACACACAAGTTTCTTATCGAAGATATAAATTTCAGGACCTCATTGGTCAACCTTATATTATTATTTACTTCATTATATTTTCTTTAAGATTATTTAATTCACAGAAAGAACAGAAACCTTTGAATCTGTAGCATTGCTTGGCCAACAGATGAAAAACTGATCCTTCAAACCCTTCATCTATCTCGTCAGACACCACCCGACCTCAACCCAACAACCTCACCTTTCTTACTCTTCTGTATCTTCAAGGAAGTCCACAGGTAGTTCTTGCCCTTCAGCACTTCCGTATTCCCGGTAAAAATATCCAGATCACTACTGAACTTGTTCTTCTTCCCCTTGACCCCCATATTATTGTTGTTAACGTCAACCACACTAGCACTGAAGAACGAGGAGAACCTCCGGAGCGGTCCCATAAGTGTAAAATCTCTTCGGCGGCCACTTTTATCTTACCGTCTACCGTCCCAGGTTGATGCAGCGCGTAAATCGGACATCGAAGTCTCGAGCTTACTTCCCGGAAGACAAGAACCGACTGTCGGTAAGTGGAGGTTCTTCGCCGGTACCGGTGCCTGCCTCACTACGGACTTGAGTGGTCTATCGGACTTTCTTTAAGGGGAGGCATACGCGAGAGAGTATTCGACGAAGAGTATCTGAGATATAGTCCATCCAAGAAGGATTGATAGCAAGTAGGTTCTGAACGTCTAGGCCCAGCTTTATTTCTAGTTCCAAAAGTACTGAAACTTTCTGTGGATTAAATCACATATTCAAGAATTTAACCCAGAAAATACTTTATTAGTATTGGGCTGGAAAATTTTTCACTGATCAGATTAAGTTTCTGAATTCGAGAATATTTGATCATTTCCACTTACTACACTGCGCAAAAAATTAACGCACATTCTGAAAACCTCAATTTTAATGAAAGTTAACTCTACATTGACTTTATATCTTATTTGTTTATGTTCTCTCGGGGAGGTTTTGAACGAAACAGAGACATTCAATGGAAGAAAAATTCAGGATTTCACCGAATCTTATGTGAAAGAAGAGAAATAAGCACTTTTCAAAATACTGGAATGCTGATAATGATTTTAATACTTGGTATTTCCACCCCTTGCGTTAATTACAGCTCGGCATACTCAAAAAGAGTGATCTTCAAATGTTCCGATCTAATCCTTCCCAGATTTCTCTGAGTTGGATTCGTAAGTCATTAAGAGTAGTTGGATGATTTTTCTGAATTTCTCAGCCTTCTACTGAGGTTGTCCCAAACCTGCTCAATCGGATTGAGATCTGGACTTCTTGCTGCCCATTCCATTCGAGAGACTTCAACCTCTTCAAGGTACTCCTGAACGATGCGCGCACGAGGGGGTCTGGCATTATCGTCCATAAAAATGAAATTTTTGCCAAGTATGGGGCAATGGCACTACATGCTCTTCAAGAATGTTCCTTGTATACCTATCAGCATTCATAGCTCCATTTATCAATGACCACTAGGTCTGTGCGAGCAGTCAAAGATATTCCACCCCATACCATAATCGATCCTCCCCCGAACCAATATAGTATTCAGGAAATTGCACTGAGCATATCTTTCATGCGGACATCTGTATACAAGGGAACGTCGATCACAATAGTAGAGGCAGAATCTAGACTCATCTGTGAAGAGAACTCTTTCCCAATCAGCCTCTTCCCAATGTCTGGTGTCTCCTGGTGTCTTCTGTGACTCGTTACAGGAGGTGCTTGTTAGTGGGACTAAACACTCACCCATCCAAGACCACAGTAATTCCATTCACCCGGAAAAAAAACCTTCCAGCTATGAAATCTATCTTGTTAGATGGAGATATCGTTAAGTGGAAGTCTGAAATTGAATATCTGGGAATTACCCTAGGTAGAAAGTAAGCTTCTGTGAAGTAGTTAAAATTACTGCAAGTAAAGCAATAAGGTCTTTCACGGCACGCAGAAGACTATCCGGTTGAGTTTGGGGTTGTAAACCTAGAATACTAGGATGGATGTAGGCCATGAATGAGAGACCAATAATAACATATGAGGCAGTAGTCTGGTTTGCCGTAGCAGGTCATACAAGCATAAAGAAAATACTTGACAATGTACAAAGGCTTGCCTGTGTTTGTATCACTAGAACTTTGAGAACGAGCCCAACTAGAGTACTTGAGGTCATCACAGATCTCACTCCCCTACATCTATCTGGTAGCTCATGAGGCTATCCTTAGAATATCTAGGGACGGTAAAGGCAATGAGAGAATTTAAAGTTAGAGAGCCTGGTCGTCTCTGACCAAGTACATCTTATCAGGGAACCTACCTGATCAAGAGAGTGAGCATCCAGAAAACTCGATGCTTTGAAAAAAGGAAGAATGAGGAAAAGAATACAGCACCGCAAACCTCGAAGTAAATATCGTCAAATGGTATACTGGCACTAGAGTATATGGGACAAAAACAAGTGTACACTATTGTTAGGCTCTTGTTCGAGTGTTTTTCTTGTAGAAATACTTACAATCGAAATATGCGTGGACTCAAGCACTGAACTCCTATACTGTCGACTCACAACTAATATGGGAGTGTCGAAGAAAACTCAATGAAGTAGATAAGACTAACCAGACCTCTTTAGTCTAGTTTCCGAAGAGGCTAACACACTAGCCAGAAAGGGAGGAAAGCGCCACTTATTGGACCAGAACCCTTGAGTGGTATAGTCAAATGCACTTATAAAATAGAGCTTTTGGAGAAGGAATAAACAGAGAAAGAAGCACTCTAGATGAATATTCCAGGAATGGATAATTCCAAAATGTTTCATCGGAACTAAAAACTGCAAGGACCAAAAAGTAATCGGATCTCAGCAAGAACAAGTTACGTTTGTTTAGTGGCTCTCTAACGAATCATGGTCGCATTGAAAAGCATATGATGAGAATTGGCTTAACAAAAACTGACTGAGTGTAGATAATGTAGTGAGGAGCAGAAAACTCTTGTTCACTTTGTTACAGAATGCTCCGCCCTAGCGGTGGCTATTTACTCATTTATGAAATGATTTTTCCTATTCAAATCTTAACCTTCTGATTCTACTAGAAAAGTTGAATTCATAAATGAGAAGAATGAGACGAATAGTTATCACGACATTCAAATTTGAAAATCATGTTCCCATTTCACTTATATGATTAAAGCAGTGCTTCATACTTTTTCCATATCAAAAAAATAAATCAACCTCGAAAAGTCTGTAGTAACAGTATTTTACAATAATTCGATGATATGTATTTGGAAGCAATAAATATTTGATGAATTGCATAAACTCTCAAAGAGTATTAACTGTACTAGCAATTATAAACTAATAAACCTTTAGCGCCATCTTAGATTATTTACATAATAAATAATCTAAGAGCGCCATGAATTCTTTAGCAATAAATCGTGTTTATAGTGTATTACTGATGGAATAAGAAGGTAAGCATTACACTTTCTAGAGCCTTAGGAAGATAATGTACTCAACTTGAACTGCTTTTTGTTGATCGCGTCTCATTAGTGAAATAATTTATAATCTCATTGCACGGTATCTGACCACTTAACGGCATATCTGGTTTACTGGTCAGCAGACCATTGTTCCACCAAAAAGGAACAACAGTAAAAAGTCGAAAAACAACAGGTGTACCCCGCTATGGACAAATTATTGGAAAATAAGGAACATCTACGGAATCTTAAGATTCAGTGAAATTTTCCACTCAAAAACTTGAAACCGCTACGAATCGATCTGAGAA
Source organism: Propylea japonica (assembly GCA_013421045.1). Taxonomy (NCBI): domain Eukaryota; kingdom Metazoa; phylum Arthropoda; class Insecta; order Coleoptera; family Coccinellidae; genus Propylea; species Propylea japonica. The sequence continues at coordinate 12,905,902 of CM024248.1, read as the reverse complement.
AAAAATTTTACAGGGTGAGGCAGAGGAACTGGCTGATTTAGTAATTCAATATGGGGTTTGTGATTGATACTAAATATATAGATGCAGAATCTCAACAAACAATCGGAATTATATTCTGAAAATTATTCAAAAATAAATATGTAAAAAATAAATAATTACAAAAATTGAATTCTATGGTTCTGATGATCCTCTTCCTATTTTGCATGAACATTCAGTATAGTGGTTTTTATTCTAAAAATAAATTTCACTCGAATCGGATATTCTGCTATGGAAATATAAAGATCCTTCTTTCAATATTCCAATTGAATTTTCTATGGTTTTGTTGAAACTTTGGCAACAAAATTTTGGATTAACATTCAGAATCGATCTCCATTCACAAAACAAATTTCACCTGAATCGGATATCTTTTTATGGAAATATTATGTTTCATTTTTTCAATATTCCAATTGAATTTTCTATAGGTATTTCCGGCTCAAAATTCGAAAATAACAGACATTTGAGCAAAACGATACTCGTTTGAGTAGAACGAGCGATCAAAAATATGCAAATATCAATTATTAATATTATTTTAATAATTTATCAAGTACAACATTCAGTAGTATATTATGCAACGAGCGTATAATGATAGGTATTATTCGCGAGGTGAAGTTTACCGAGTGAATAACAGCCATTATACGCCAGTTGCATTCTATACTTTTTTACTTTTTCCACGACTACTGAATATATTTCTTGAAGATTTTAACATTTGGCGACCGCGATAAGACCTTTCTATGACAAGCGTGGAAAAAGTAAGTTGACACATGAGAAATTTTTGGAGAACTGGTCATTGTATATTTTGTAGCAAAAAAGCTTCAATTGATATAATGAAAGTAGATTGGCCCTCGATTGACAAGGTATGCCCATATTCGTTAGTTGGAGTACTTTAGAATACTGAAGAAATATCAATTTAAAGAATATTATATCAAAGCTGAATCTATGAAGCATCTGACAGCAGTTATTTATAATCTCATTATTCCCTTGTGATTAATGGGTATCATTAAGGCCGAGCACAGAGACGTAACAATAGTCGTGGATAAATAAATATACAGCGTTTCCTAGCCTAGGAGTTCCGCACCAAATGACACTTTAAGAAATTTCGAAAAAATGATCAACCATTGCAAACTAGGTCACCAGGAGTTTCTTCAAAGCTATTCAACTGTACAATTCTGAGAAAAATAGTCCAAAATGTAGTGAAAATGTGGAAATTTAAGAAATGCTAGAGGAAAAAATGGTTCAATATTACATTTTCAATCGGGAAATATGATTACTGAAAAAATGTAATGCCTTCATAATCTTGTATCTTTCTACCTGAGCAGAAGCTGGAGAAAATCAACTACGTCTCTACTATTCTCTAGGATTATCGTTTGACAACTCAAAACATTTTAAATGTGAACAATTGGATGAAAGAATAATGTCCTTTCATGAACATCTCCATTACCTCCAACTTTCGCTATCAGATGATTCTGAAATTGGAATATCAACGTTTCAAGAAAGTTCTCTCTCCTTTTGTAAGCTCTATATCAGATTACCTATCCATTCATAGATGAATCCAAGAAGGTGTACAAGATCAGGTTTGTAGAAAGTAAAAGTAGAAATTTACATAAAGATAGTTTTCGTATAATATTTTGTAACTCAACCGCCTTATTATTGTCCAAATCGGTCCTTATGTTTATTCATATCTGTTCACCGTGAAATGTGGACCTTGGGAAGCTGTATTCTTTCAGAACATCATACGGTTCTTGGTTTTTATGAACGGGTTATGTAAAATGAACGTAGGTGCGTTATTATGAAAATATTACTCAAATTTTCAACGTAATAATATCTCACTTGATCGTTTGATAACTGTGAATTCCACACAATGGAAAGATATTCAGAAGCTCATTATTTGATGGCAACACAGTAGAGCAAGTACGTCTTGCGAGATTTTTGAGCAATTGGTATTTAATTTTGCGTAGGTAATAGGCAGTAGTCAGGGAAAAATTGAGGAAATTAATTGGAATATTCAAGATTGTATAATGATCAGAACACATGGTTCAGTATTTGCAGAATATAAGATGGTTTCTATTTGACTTCATATCATATCTGAACTGATGAAAAATTTGTTTAGGTAACATTTATTTTGGCAATTTTGGTAATAATGTGATTTCAAGCATATGCGTTCTGTATTCAATATTGTGATGGAAGATTTTATGCTAGAAATACTTATGCCTTGCGACCTATGAATTAATTGTATCTTGTATCGACCTCTCGATGGCCTTACTACTGGTCTTTTAAGGTTTCAAGTTTAGGATATCTTCACTTCTAATAATTTAACCTAATGCAATGCATCCTATGACCAAGTACTTAGGAGTATTCTACACTCCCTATAAAATCTACAGACATCGTTTTTGAGCGATCGTTCTTCGTAAACGAGTGCTATATCGTTTTGCGCAAATGTCTGTAACTTTCGAATTTTGAGCCGAAAATGTTTTCAAACGTGCGTCAAATTCAATTCTGTCCGTGGGGCCGGCCGTCCGTCCGTTAGCAGGATAACTTTCGAATGGATTGCCCTAGAGACTTGAGAATTTCAGGGTGATTTCGGTTCCCAAATACCGCGGTCGTACAGGGTATCCCATAAAATATGGCCTTTCAAAATTTTTGTTCCTCAATCTCAGACATAAGACATAAGCGGGTTTCACAAAAACCCCGATCACGTTGATTGATGAAGTGTCATTATTTCTGTGCAAATTTCAGTTCATTTTTGACGTGAAACCATCGAACTTTTCTCAAAATCAACGATTTGATTGCCAATCAAGCTTTGTGAAACCCGCTGTTAGACTCACAAAGTTCTTCGGTGTATCCCGTATAAGTTCCTCTCTATATCACAAATGGGTATTGGCTTTAGGAAAAGAATTGGAGGCACTTTTTGGGGTGATATTTTCGACATTCTTGTTTTTCTGATTTCTGAATGTCCTGGAATCTATACCATGCAGCTATAATACTTGCCTAGGTTATACAGTACTTTCCACCCCGAATTGAGCTTTAGAGTGGAATCATGCAGGAAATTGAATTTCTTTTCGAACAAGGTGCTGCTCGACCCCTTTTTCCTATTCAATAATGAGAGCTGATAGTGGTTGCGGCTAGAGGGGTAGTGATATTAAACTTATATTTGTTTCCTTTCAACAAAATTTGACCTGTCCAAGCGTTTTTTCGTTATTACATTCCAAAGCTTGAAATTCGGGGTGGAAAGTTATGGTTGGCCCACCCTCTATGATTAAAGAATGTCAGTAATTAAATTCTGGTCGAACTAATGGTCCATATTACTTTATGACAAATTCCCAGAGATGACTGTAAAAAATCGCGAAAAATAATTCAATTTATTCACAAATAAATTATGTTTTAAAGGCACTTTGATTAACGAATTGAAAGTATTGGAAATAAATATCAAAATGAGACATTTATTACAGCAAAATTGAATAAGATTACTGCTACAGGAATGACAAATGTATGAATACATATGAACTCTTTCATGGAATAATTATCGTAAAAGTTTTAGTAATTATAGTTCTTCTGAGAACAGATTTTCTGGTCCTCTCTTCTGAAATCGTTGATTATATGGGCCAATTAAGAGATATCAGAACAATTAAATGGAATTTGAATATGCCAAGCGATAAAAACGATATTCATTTTCGCAACGACATGCTTTTCAAGTGGAATTCAGTTGAGAGTCCTAGTTGCGAATGCGGAGAAGCAGAGGAGACTATAGAACACCTGATAAATAATTGTCCAATATTTAAATTTCAGGATGGTTTAAGGGCTATACATGAACTAACAGAGTCGTTTTTAAATTGGGTGGTAAATTTCAAATCGATTTAATAGAGTTTCAATAGTTTGAGTTCTCTATTACTTTTTTCTGCTTCGATTTTTTTTTCTGTTTCAGATTCATTCAGTATTCCAAAGCATCTGGGAGAGAGTTTATCGGTTGGAATAAATAAAGAAGAAATCCTTCAATATTTCGAATGGTTTTTTAAGTGTTATTTTTGTTGGAACGGCGAGACAGGGTTTTTCTGTACTGAGGTTTTTTCCCTGAGCTCTGGTATCATACGAAAAAATAGTATGGTACCCCGTTTTTGCACTAACCTCAGTTAGGGATTTTAATTTTTGTTTTATGTATTGTATTATGTTAGCTCTCAATTTCAAAAGAATATATATATATAGAAGATATTAAAATACACAGTTGAGATTCTATCGCGATTTTTACGAGAAAAATAGAAAAAACAAAAATTGTGAATAACCACAACAATGTTTTGTTTAAATAATAATTCTCAAGAAAAATTGCTGTTACTGCACAGGTGATTTATAATATATGATTAGTTGTATAATAGTAATAGTAGTAAGAAATAAGCTGGGCCTTTCATATAAATTTTTTTTTGAGGCACCCCGCTTAGTTTTACAGTCCCTCAAGAAAGGTTTCTGAAGAGCTGTTTTTTTCTTAAAAACCAAAATACTGACAAAAATTAAATCAAGCAGATAAATCATGCTGGTGAAAACGCTTTCGAAAGAATATTGGCGTTGTTCCTCTATGATTGAAGAGTTGTAGAGGCTGAAAAAATTTGAACTACAATTTATCCATTAAGTAGATATCAAGTTGTCATGGATCTACGACTCACGCTATCAAGATGATATATATTTTTCTCAGAAACTGTGAATTCAAGCAAAAAGCTACAGCACCTATTCGTAAAGAATATATCAAGCTATCCAAAGTTAATTTTTTTATTGTGAAAAATGAAAATGAAGAAATTTTCTCGTGGGGCTGGATATAGCGCTTCTTCTATCGCTTGCAATCATAGAGGAATACCACCAAAATTTTTTGCAACTCTAATTACGGAATACTTAAGGGTTGAATTAAATAATAGATGAAATTTTTTCGTTGTATGAGGTACACCGAAGTATATCCTGGGTATCAAAACATTATAGCGTGATTGTAAAGGTCTAAAAATGAAATCATTCCTAACTTTCCTCACTATCAAACCACGCTTCACCTTCGAGTGTTTACCAAGCGTGATTTTGACCAATCTAAACGTGAAAGCTGCAATTAGAAGAACAGATAACGAAATTCATAATGCTATTCCTATCGTAAATCGAAAAACCGCCTAATTAGAGATACCATAATTATTTATGAGTCTATAATTAGCGTCCTCACGACATCACAAAGACAGTCCACTCCGGTACTTTTTCCAGTCATACCAACACAGGAAACATATATTAATCAAGCTGAATGTTGTATGTACTTCGTGAAATTAACAGGAGAGAAAAGAAAAATAAGTACATGGATAATTCTCAGTTGAAATAACAATAATGACGTTTTATTCTCACAAGAAGTTTCTACGTATTCATCAGGTGATAATTTGGTTCCATCAACAGTAATATGCTCAGGGAATGGTGCTAGAGAGATATCAGAAGTATCTAATCATCTTAAGAAAAATCAAGAAGGAAAAGCTGAACAGGAACAGGCACTGAGAAATGCTTTGTACTAATCAAACATTCTGAATGAGAGAAACAATAGTTATAGATACCAAAATTTTTCGCGCCTGTAATTAGCGTACTCACGATATCACAAAGACAGTCCACTCTGGTACTTTTTGCAGTCGTACCAACACAGTAAACATATATTAATCAAGTTGAATGATGTATGGACTTCATGAAATTAACAGGAGAGAAAAGAAGGATAAGAACATGGATAATTTTCTGTTAAAATAACAATAATGACGTTTTATTCTCACAAGAAGTTTCTACGTATTCATCAGGTGATAATTTGGTTCCATCAACGGTAATATCCTCAGAGAATGGTGCTAGAGAGATGTCAGAAGTATCTAATCATCTTAGAAAAAATCATGAAGGAAAAGCTGAACAGGAACTGAGAAATGCCATTTATCGGTAGCTTGGAAGTATTTTATGAAGGTGTAGGTGGAAGCAAATTGATAATAGAATAAATTACGATAGGTATCGGATTCGGTAATTCGAAAGTTTCAGTGGGATCGCATTTATTTAACACTGACTTTGAGGCATATTGTTAAAAAACTCAAAAAAGAGTAGAAACATCTCGAATTTGTTTCTAATTTCAATATTAAGAAGTCACGCCTGTTAATTGATGTTCTCATCAAACATTCTGAATGAGAGAAACAATAATTATTTATAGATACTAAAATTTTTCGAGTCTGTAATTAGCGTACTCACGATGTCACAAAGACAGTCCACTCCGGTACTTTTTGCAGTCATACCAACACAGGAAACATATATTAATCAAGCTGAATGTTGTATGTACTTCATGAAATTAACAGGAGAGAAAAGAAAAATAAGTACATGGATAATTCTCAGTTGAAATAACAATAATGACGTTTTATTCTCACAAGAAATTTCTACGTATTCATCAGGTGATAATTTGGTTCCATCAACGGTAATATGCTCAGGGAATGGTGCTAGAGAGATGTCAGAAGTATCTAATCATCTTAAGAAAAATCAAGAAGGAAAAGCTGAACAGGAACAGGCACTGAGAAATGCCATTTCACTGTAGCTTGGAAGTATTTTATGAAGGTGTAGGTGGAATCAAATTGATAATTGAATAAATAACGATATAGGTATAGGATTCGGTAATTCGAAAGTTTCAGTGGGATCGCATTTATTTAACACTGACTTTGAGGCATATTGTTAAAAAAAACTCAAAAGAGAGTAGAAAAATCTCGAATTTGTTTCTAATTTCAATATTAAGAGGTCACGCCTGTTAATTGATGTTCTCATCAAACATTTTGAATGAGAGAAACAATAGTTATAGATAACAAAATTTTTCGAGTTTGTAATAAGCGTCCTCACGACATCACAATGACAGTCCACTTCGGTACTTTTTGCAGTTGTACCAACACAGGAAACATATATTAATCAAGCTGAATGTTGTATGTAACATTAGAGAAAAGAAAAATAAGTACATGGATAATTCTCAGTTGAAATAACAATAATGACGTTTTATTCTCACAAGAAGTTTCTACGTATTCATCAGGTGATAATTTGGTTCCATCAACGGTAATATGCTCAAGGAATGGTGCTAGAGAGATGTCAGAAGTACCTAATCATCTTAAGAAAAATCACGAAGGAAAAGCTGTACGGGTATTGAGAAATACCATTTCTCGGTAGCTGGGAAGTATTTTATGAAGGTGTAGGTGGAAGCAAATTGATAATAGAATAAATTACGATAGGTATCGGAGTCGGTAATTCGAAAGTTTTAGTGGGATCGCATTTATTAACGAGTGGAGTCTAACTGACTTTGTTCTTTCGATAGCAATCTCTTTTTGTCGAACCAATGACTTTAGTATTGAATGTCCGTTTAGAAGTATTTTAACAAAAGAAGAAAAGATGCATAAATATTCAAGGTAAATTGGTTAGAAATGAAAGTTTCAGAGAAAACAGAAAAATTTCAAAGCAATATCCAATGGTAATTTTTTAAAATTAATGAATTACCTCTATTGTTTGATGTTTATATCAAACACATTGAATTGAAGAAATAATCAGCATTGACAATATTTTGCTGCAAATCGAAAAATTGATAAACAGGGTGTTTGTAAACAAATGCAAGGGACTTAGGGAGATGATATCTCGATGAAAATAAGCAGAGGTAGTTCATATTAATTTTTTTTCGAAATCGACCTCCCTTTCAAAATACAGCCTTTGGAAGGCGATGACGCGATGACAGATTTAATTTTTTTGAAATTCCTAAAAACACTGTATCCTAAAACTATAAATGATATGATTCATTAAGTAGATGTTACTCACATATTTTTTTTGATCCCTTAACTTTATTATTAGGGGTTGAAAATAACAACTCCTTATGATTTTCCTTCAGAAATTGTTTTCGTGGGATAGATTTTCGAAAAATAAAATTCTCTTATGGTTTCCCATTCAATTCTGGAGAAAAAAGTATCTTGCAAAGTTTCGATACAGTCGATTCTTTTCTAGGAAAAAATAAAACTTACAAGCAGTTATGATCACTGTTCATCGTCTGTTCTATAGGATGAATATTTTAAGATATTGTTTATGCTCGAAATTGGTTTTTTCAATTATGCTTATTAATCGAAAGATAGTTCTATTTGTGAAATTAAAATATTACAGATATAATTTTCTTCCGGAAATTAGTAATAATTAAACCTTCAGAAATATCTATCTCCTGTCATAGACATACAATATATTAGAATATTCATTCTACGGAACACTTATACGATGAACTGGAATGAACAGTGATCATGACTGCTTGTAAGTTTTTATTTTTTTCGAGAAAAGTATCGACATATCAAAATTTTGCAAGAGATTTTTTTCTCCAGAATTGAATGGGAAACCATAAGAGAATTTTATTTTTCGAAAATCTATCCCACGAAAACAATTTTTGAACATAGGGGGTTGTTATTTTCGACCCTTAATGATGGAAAAATAATTGAATCGATTTTTGCAAGTTTTTTTTATTGAATTTTTAAATCAGCAAGTTCCTCTGTTTCACATCGTCTTGTATAACATTTTTTTTATGGTAGAACAATTACCTACGTTTGACCGAATGGTTTTGTGAATACTTCTTCGAGAAATAATATTCCAATAAAATTTAGAGAAAGAAATACTCTGCTCGGCGGTAATGATATATAGGGTTCTCTGTCAAAAAAACTTGGACATAATTCATTCATGAGATTTATGAATATGCAGCAACTCTTTCAGGATATACAGTCGAACAGAATTCTAATCTGCTATCATAAATTATGTCACAATTTTGTAACTGATTTTCGGATGTTTCGTTACATCACAAAACAAGCTATTCATCATGATCAAGTTAGACAATAAGTTATTGAACTGTCTGGTACCAAAGGTGAAAACGTGTGAACCATGAATAGTAAATTACTCATTTTGACTAGAAGAACTAGGAGAAATTCGTATTCACGAATGGAAAGAAATACTTACTAGGAAAAGAATATCCGTGGAATAGTTAGTTTTAGATAAACAAAGGCTACGCATAATACTATAGAATTTTAGAATATTAGGTATTGTTTACATAGTAGGATACATATGAATATGTTCACATGCTTAGCGAAGATCGTCTATAAGAGTGTGAGTTTTTGTAGAGTTGAAACAGAATCTTCGAATATAGAAGAATACTAGACCTAGTTCGATAAATTCCTCCTGGTTGAAGAGCAGAATCCTCAGAACACGAAGGGATTTCTAGGCTTAAAAATGATCAACTATCAAACTCAATTGTAGTTTGTAGCGCAGAGGTAATTTTGATATAATTATTGGTTGAAAGGTTTTTTTCAGTTTGTTGTTTTTTCATATGTGATTTCATTTATGCAGGTAAAGATGAAAAGAAAGAGGAAAATGTTTATAAATGATAGTAAGTCCCAGAAAATGAATTTTTCTTCTTTTCTTAGAAAAATCGATAGCACTACACTTATACGCGTAGAGAGAGTTCTTGCTAAGGTTTTCCATGCTTTAGTATTAAGGTATTGTGTTCCGTGTACAAGGTCATCGAATTGGTGAAATCTGAACTACAACATTTCAACCCCCAACGATAGAGAAAAAATGGCACATTGCGATCATCTTTTTCAGAGAAACTCATAATGCCATCAACCGAATTGCTTTAGTGTCTTTTGTTTTTGAGTTAAAGTCGAAATTGACATATAGGCAATTTAAACTTTGGCCATTATCTCCGTTTCTGTTTCTGCTCATAAACTTGAAACAAAGACATCATACAGACACTTTTTGATAAAAATCCCGTTAATCCCCTTAAGTTAAGTTTTTTTTCTGATGAATTACATAAACAATTGTTCTTTCTGAAAACAATAATTTATTTTTACATAAATCACCGTTTTTTCTCTTTTCAAAAATATACAGGGTATCTGCAAGCAAATACGAGGGACTTTGGGAGATGATTCCTCGATGAAAATAAGCAGGGGTAGTTCATATAATTTTTTTTTTTTTGGAAGGCGATGACGAGTTGACAGTTTTAATTTTTTTACGGCTTCTTGAAAACACTGATTCATAAAACTATACACAATATGAAGCACTAAGTAGATGTTACTCACACAATTTTTAAGATCTAATAACTTCATTATTAAGGGTTGAAACAACACCCTATGATTTTAAAAAAATTTTGTATATAACTTTTTAAACGATAAAAACGGTGATTATTCTTCAGTAAAAGTAAGTTATTATCTTAACAATGAAGAAAAAAAGTTGCCCAAATGTCAATTTTGGCTTTGATTCGAAAAAAATGACGATAGAGTAATACGGTGGACGGCATAATGAGAGTCTCCAAAAAAAAGATAACATTTCACTCATAGAGTTAAAAAGTTATAATTCAGGGATCACCAATTCTGGCTACCCTTTCTGAAACTACATATTTAATAACTGATAATGAATCAATAGGAAAAATCGAGAGTGAAAAATTCCTATGGACTATGTTTTTTATTCCTTCCAATATCAAGAAAACTCATTTCTGAAGAAAAAATATTCCGAATTAGGTTGACGCTAATACACTCATCGGCAAAATAATCGATCCACTCAAAAAATCGAAGAAGTCTGTTAATTCTTAAAAATTTTATTTCCGATTCAAATGATTTTTTTTTTCAATTGTAGGTATGTTTTCATCCCAAATTAATTACCAGTCATCAAAATTGAGCTGTTCTTATGAATAAAGAATTAAATTGTCAAGAGAAGATGTGTCTTGATGATGTAAGAAGAAATTACAAGGTGGAACAACTGAAACACACCAGGGGTGGTTCCAAAGTTAGGGTAAAAAACAGATTTTGTTTCACCCTATATAAATGACTTACGCTGAGTTTTCTTGAAATTCAAACTGGTGATTGATTGAGGATGAACATACGTACAATTGAAAAAAAAATCAATCGAATCGGACATGAAATAACATATTTATGAATTATTAAACTTCATCAATTTTTAAGTGATCGATTATTTTGCCGGTGAGTGTAGCTTAGCACCATCGACCGACATCGTCTATTAATAGGAGGTTTTCAATAGAGGTGATCTAGAAATTTTCAGAAGAGTTATAATTCGCAAAGATATATTGAGGCTAACAACTGGACAGAAGACCCTGGAAAATCATACAAAACTTACATTGTAGCTGACTGAATATTTTGCACAATGAACTTAAAAGAATGCGTGTTGAATGATGCATATTTGTGCTAGTTACTACAGATTATCCATCCAGTTAATATTCACTGAATCGATTTCAAATTCAGTACAGTAATTGCATCGAATTACAGGGTGTCTCATTTATAAGTTTCCATCCTCAATAACTCAACAACGAATCTGAATTTGTGAAAACATTTGGACTGTTCGATTTTTGATGACAGGGGGACATGATCTGGGATACAAAGCTTGTTTTTGTTACTAGCAACCCCCTGGATAGGGTTGCAACCACATCAGGAATTTGAATAAAGAAAGTGGGTAGCTTTGAAGCGCCAATGATGCATGCATTCAAATTTGTATGAACCTGAAGGTTTATCTATAGTAATATTATAAAGAGGAAAGATTTGTATGTTTGTGGATTTTTGTGTTTGATACGAGTTAACTCATAAGCTACTAGACCGATTTCAAGAATTCTTTCACCCTTAGAATGCTACACTATCCCTGAGTAACATAGGCTATACTTTTCACCCGAGAACATTAAGGAAACCTACTATAACTTCAATGATAATAAATATGAGTACCAAAATCAGCCATGATCAGCTATTTTCAGGTGCGCTGCAAAAACCGTAAGACGTCTTGGAAACAATGTATGACGGAAATGTACCTCTTTAATAGTTGTACAAAAAAGTCCACGATAGCATATATCTATCTTTCAAGGTTTACTCGGTATTACCTTTTAAAGGTATCAAAATGTTTCTCAAAATTAATTATTTGGGAGTATTTTTTATGAATACGCTATTGATTCTTATCCAATTAAATACGTCGTTCAACCCCAGTTTAATTTAGAACGAAATTGCCTTTTACATCATTCAATTATGATGAATACATCAAAAGATATGGCAGGTTGAATTGAAGATGAAATCGCACCAAATTGCGTCTCCGAGGTAGGCACTAGGCGGGTAGGAGAAGGTACCGAAGTGTGAGAGGGGAGCATGCATATCTATATAAGAGGTGGCCGCGTGGATAGAGGAGAAGAAGAAATGTAAAATTCAAAAAGTTTCATAGGCAAAATAAATGTTTTACATCTGCTCTTCGTTGATCGCAAAATATTTAACAAATTTCTACCCAAGCCAAGCTGGGGCGGGTTTCTAGTGTTCTATAAAGTGAATATTCACAAAATTACAGGGGTTTAACGATAAAACTGAATGAAACATTCACTTTATAGAACCCAAAATGCATGTTCATACAAATTTGAATCCATTCATCATTTACAAAAGTCCCCATTTTCTCTATTCAAATTCCCGATGGGGTGCAACCCTCTCCAGAGGGTTGCTAGTAGAAAAATGCATTGTGTATCCCTCTGTCATCAAAAATATATCTGTCTGAGTGTTTTCGCATATTCTGATTTGTTGCTGAGTTATTGGGAGTGAAAAATTTTTAAAGGGACACCTTGTATGTTTTAACACAATAAGTCGTCTCCTTAATCTCTGTCGATAGTTACATTTCAAAGCGATTTTCGATGAAATTAATTTCTTGATATTCATCCCTCCTTAAGTATGAACAGAAAATAACATTTCTCTTCCATTAAGAAAATAATATAAAAAACTATTCACCAGGCACTTAAGTTAACTAAGTTTTCGATGATGATCACAAATAATAATAAACCTTTTGAACTATTCAGCTTATTCCAAATAGTATGAGCATTAATGAATAATAAAAAGAATTGAAACCTTTCCTTTCAAGGTCTCTTAAGAATAATTAAGAGTTACTTGAATAATTAATCCGACCATTTATATTCCCTGAAATTCCGAGATTTATCAAAAGAAATCTCAGATAAGAATTTCACCCTCTTGATATGATTTGTTATAAAAACTCGATTGTGTTTTTAGGCAATAATTCATATTCAATTCGCTGAAGGTCGCTCCATGCAGATTTCAATCTTGTACAGCAGTATTGTTCGCAACATTCCACAATTTTACCATAAATTCCAATTATTAATTGCATATAACGAATAAATTAATTGCGCTGAACTGTTGAGTTTTTTCGATCATGTAAAAGTGGATTCATATTTTTACGCTTCTGGCAACTTTCGCTCTGCTCTTGATTCTAATCAATATTCAACATAAATTAGTTGAATTAATTTATACAAAATTTCGTTTTCTTCTGTTTATATAGATATAAAGTTCGAAAGTGAAATTATTCGCATTTTAAGTTTGTGAGCATTAACTAAAATATAAATTAAATGAAGTATTTTCATACATAATTTCGTGGACCATTGTCCATATAATGAGAGATTTTCTTGGAGTATTTTTTCATCATGAAGTATGTTTTCAACTCACCTTTAATTAATGTTGATTTCTTCTCCTTGACTGAGAAAATTCCTTTCCTAACGGTTTTATTATCCGTAACAGACACTGGACGTCTTTTAACTGAAAATAAAAATTTGGTTAAATATCCTACTTCAATGACGCGTGCAATAAATATTTTGAATGTCCCTTCTGCTCTCAATAAAAAATTAAAAGCAATCAAGATATTTTCGTTGTATTTCTACTAAGCTTCCAAATTGGCGATGGTCTGTGAAAACTGATGAAATATGTAAACATTCCAGACGTTGACATATGAATTAATATAAGAGGATACCTACTGACTTCATTAGTGCTATTATAAGAATGATTTTATCATTTTGTTTTGCGTCTTTATTTTCAAAATGTGATCAATGGACTGCAGCACTTCAAAAAATTTTTCGAGAATTCATATAGGTAAAAACCAGGACCGATAATTTTGGAAAACAGAAAAAAACAGAGAATACAATGAAAATTCAAGGGAATAAAATTTATCTATGGGTTATATGAGGTCGTTCAGTCTTAGGGATACGTTTTTCAGGGTAGAAAAGAGTTTATTTAGATTTCCAGAAAAACTATTAACGCGAAGTTAAATGTCAAGGTTGTAGGTAATAAAAAAACTAGAACTTTTGTATTTCCATGTGTTCTACATAATCTCGAAATTCTTGTGAAAATTTCATAAAACCAATTTATGGTTTTCCATTTTAATCTTTGAGGAACATTCATATGACCCAAAAATACTGTAATTTCATCTATTTAAAAAATTCATTTTTTTACCTCATGATGACTTGGAATCAAAAAAGCACCGTAATTTTCAAAGGAAAATTCTCACGTCAAAATATCAGCATTTTCCAAGAAGTCTGTGGGATTTTCTCCGTTAAAATCTCTTTTTCTCATAGTTCACAAAATTTACATTAATTTGGTATATCCCTTCAGAAATGCAGAAAGATTTGCTCCAACTGAATATGAGTTGGCACCGAAAATATGATTTGAAATGCACCAATTTATTTTATTTATGCTCAAATCGTATTTCTTTAGAGCTTTTTTCAGGAACAATGACATTTTGGGCATAAATTTGTTCATTCTAAAAGAGATAACTTTCAAACATCCACTTTCACAGCTGCAGCAAAGTTCTTTGCATTCCGAAAACATTAACAATGGTAATGTTTATTATTTCTTAAACAAACAGATACGTTAATATTTCAACTTAGAAATTTTCAACAGAAAATAAGGGTGCTTTACTTACGATTTTAATCAATATCTATAGCGTGAACATGAATATTTGGAATCCAAAAATTCATAGTAAGTTTGGGACATTAGAAGTTTTCATCAAATTTAGTGAGAAATTCTTTATTGTGAAAGATGAAAAATAACGAATCAGAAACATGGTGTTTTAAATTTTTCGCATCAATTTTGAAGTTTGTAAAAAAACGGTGTGAATACAAAAGATGTAAGTTTTTCATTTCCCTAAACTTTGCTTTCTACTGAATTATTTTTAGGACTTGTAGTTCTGCCGAAAGTGAGGGCAGGTCAATGAAGAGCCAGGATTTCTTTATGGGGGCAAAATAAATTAAATGTTTATTCTGCATATAAGGCAAATTCAGGAGGGGGCCTACAAAAATTTTTGGGGGGCCTGGGCCATCCCTGGCCTCTCTCTAGCGTCGCCACTGACCTACGTATTCAGAATGTCTATTCATAAACAATAATAAAAATTGGATCCAATAATATGTGTTCCATACTTAAACTCAGATTTAGTCTAAGGTTCCATACCATATTCTATATTGAAAATTACATACCCATGAAACCCCAGTGTATAGGCAACACAGAATACATCTTATAGTACTTCCAGTGCGGCGCCTCCGCCATTTTTTACAGGAAGTCATTGAATTTCTATCTTTTATTCATATCACACTCCCGTTCAAATCTGATAATATGCTTTAAGGCATTATTGGATTGGGTCACCTTTGAATATACTTCCCGTTCTTTGTATCGCATTTTAAATCGCAAATACAGACGGGTTACGACTTAAGCTGTTGTTCCATACAGTTCAGATTCCTACAAGTCATTCCACCTGTTCTTTTCAAACTTGTTTGAAAGCGACAGATACAATCAAGGCACAGTTGAATCGTGCACAAAGAAGAATCGATTTCTTCTATGGGTAGTCAGAGTAAAACGGAAAATGAAATTGTCATTACCTACTCTTTTTAAACCCTTAAAAAATAAAGGGTTTTTGGAAAAGTCGACAGGACTCATGGAATAAAATGGTGTAGAGTTTGAATCAGGCAAACTGTTAATCCAATAATCGAACAAAAATTATGAATATGTACTTGAACATATTCATTCTATTCCTTTTGATATGTTTCATTACGCATTAGATGCGAATAACATATCGAGAACCACTAAAAATACTCTGCACGTTTCGACAGTATGAACCACTTCCGAAGAAACCGTAGTCCATAGGTTAACACGATAAGTTCCGGAAGGAACAACTTCCTCTTTCTTAAACAAGATTCAAGATTTGAACAGAAAAGTTAAATTCATTATTAATAGAATGAATGGTAAGCAAAAACTACCGACTTTTTTTTTCAATGGAAATTTTGTGAAAGTATATATTGATTGTTTGCAGAAGATTAACTCTGATTCTTTTTTATTCGGGAACTTTGATTGGAGTTGATATCAGAACCATGTTTGTTTTTATTGGGAGAAAGAATATAATGAAGTCAATAGTTCTCAGGATTATGAAATTTTAATTATAGTTTTCTTATATGAAGGAACGTCGAATAGCTTCTGGTTTCAAGTTCAATATATTGTTGTATTTCTTTGTATTGTATAAGATGCGGGCGATTGGCACCACGACTATATTTCTGTACTGCGACCAATGAGTTCTTTTGTGTGTTACTATACTAGAGTTACATTTTGCACGGAAACGTAATCTCCTTCGCAAAGTTGATAATTTTTTTAGGAGATATCGCTCTTATGTCGGCTGGCCTCTAAGTTGAGCCACCCAGTAGAGTAAAATCAATCTCAAGTGGCTAACCAATAATGACTGTGGTTATCATTGGTTCAGCCCTTGGTTATTCCATATTTGTAAATTATTATGCTTCAAGTTCAACTTCATGCATCCCAAAATATTAATGTTTGAAACTTGGATTCAATGTAACGATGAACATGTTTTTTAGAATGTTCCGATCGACAAAAAATAGTTATTTTTGTATCTAGTGCGCGAAATGCTACTTTGGTGATCGAGAACTGATTTTTTTAACGAGGCGCAGCCGAGTTAAAAAAAATTGTCGAGATCACCAAAGTATTTCGCGCATGAGATACAAACAAAATTTTTTCTACAAACGCTTAGCTTAATATGAAAAAAAGTATTGAACTGGTTTGAACTGTTTTTCCAAATCAAGTAATTAGGTACTGTAACTATGGGCAATATATTCTATGTTGAAAGCAACACTCAATGTTAAAGAAAACGTGGATTTCAAAAAATTTACCAAGTTAAAATATAAAAATCCCATATAGTTTACATGCAGTGTGCGAAGTAAGTATTTCGCACACTACTTCGCGCACGGTGTCATAGTAACAAAGGAAAAATTAAAAAAAGGGTCACTTCGCATATTCTTGCCAATGCGCGAACTTTGTCATTTTTTGACGTTTGTAGAAAAAAGTTTTTTTGTTCTGACAAAGTGATTCCAAAAGAAAATATTACCGAAAAATATACAGGAGTGATTGATCATTATAGAGTGTTATTTTTTTCTATATCAGCTCACATAAGATAAGGAGAATAAAAAAAACTTTCATTGGGCGAATCTGAAAACTTAACGTGTCAGAATCTTTGGATTACATTACAAGTATCTGTTCATAAACTCCATCTGAGACACCGTGAAATTACTCTTTCACCAAACCCCTCTAGTCTCGATCATGAGGTCAACCTCATGAAGCAGATCTTGGACCACAGAGTTCGAGGTCAGCAAGTGCAGAATGCCGTTCATTCATTATTTATTTTACTACATCTTCCCTTCTTGATGAAACTGTACCGTCAGCTGATCGTAAACGACTTTTTATACAACTTGTAAAATCCTATATGTCTTGCCAACATCTTGCTCTGTTTACTGATGCAGGTCATGTTCCTACCAGACAGGATATGGATGAACTGTGAATGGTGAAATGGAACAAAAAAAATTACAGGATTGGATCTGAAGAACGAAGGAGAGACAGAAGATGTCTCATTAGCACACGGACTTGAACGTAATGATAAAAAATTTGTGGTTTATTCGAAGCTTTTGTGCAATAATGCAAATCAGACTGTTGGTCTGATTCTTTTCATCTGTGTAATCTCTCATTCAAATGATGAGCCAGTCCTGAAATTGCCCAAAAGAAGAGAAAAGAAAGAAAAGAAATTTTGCAGATTTCAAAATGTAGTTATCACGCATTTTCTGAAATTTAATTAATGCTTTAATGTTTGTTATTGACGAACGGGTAATGGCCCCAAGTTTTTTACAACTCTGACCCTCGGTTTCACAAAGCTTGATCGGGCAACCAAATCGTTGATTTTGAATTAAGTCGATGGTTTATGTCAAAAATGATCTGAAAACTGCACAGAAATGATGACATTTCAAAAATCAAGCTGATTGGAGTTTTGTGAAACCGGGCTTTTGTTATTTCAAACAAACCATCATTTTCGAATAATTCTTCGTTAATTTGTGACAAAAAATCTCTCGTGCCTATTTTCTTGAGGGGCACCGTATTTATTTATAAAATTTATAAATTTATTTATAAAATACTTCCCTATAACGGACCTCTGTATAACGAATTTCTCTGTATAACGGATTTCGTAGAAGACATTGCACCTTGAATCCAAATTTCATGTTGAGAACACCCTCTAAAACGACGTAAATTCTCTCTATAACGAAATATTCAAAGAAAATCACCCTTTGAATGGGTATTGGTAAGAAGAGAAGGTGTAAGGGTGGGTTTTTTTCCGAAATGTTTTCGAACGTACGTTGAACTAAATCGTTACGGGCGGGCAGAGATATCCTTCTGAAACAGTTTTAAATACACCCCTAGCTGTTTGGTTTCAATCTAATAGTTAGACTAGTGTTGAAAGTTGTGCGAAAATGTCTGAAAGGAAGTGCTTAAGTTTGAATGATAAACTTAAAATTATCAGTGAAGTCGACCGCGACATTGCCGACTATAGAAACAATTTTCTGTATAACGAAATTTCTTTATAACGAATTTAATTATTTATAACTTTCGTTATAGGGAAGTTCCACTGTACATCTCAACGCGTCGCTACTTGATGTGTTGGAGTAACGATAATTACGATAAATAATGTTTCATACTTCTGCATAAAAACGGCGCCCCATAAAAACAAGCAAAATAATTAGGAAAGGAACAGAAGACAGTTTTTTTCATTTTTTCATTGTAATCTGCACTGTGTGGTCCATAGCGCCTTGTTGGAACCAGATATCCCCAGATAGTCACCCATTGCAACTGCATTATTGGTTATGCCGTACCCCTATATTATCGAGTTTATAGGTAAGTCCTCAACTCGAAGCAATTGTGAAATCTGAATATTTCTCTCGAGTTAGTCAACGGTAGGCTAGATCCAATAGTTTCAGAGTTGTTTATACATACAAACAGAATGATATGAAATAAGTATTCTTAACCAAATAGACTTAACAAGAGATCAGCAATCAGACAGTATCAAGAGGGTTGGTAATTAACTTGATGTCTGTAAAAATTTATATGAGGTAAAATGGCTTACCGTCAGCAGCAACACTAGTCTGTTGTGGTAGCTTAGGTGATAACTTGGCAGCGGTGAGCACCTGTGTAACTTGCTGAACATCTTTCTTCTTTATTGAACCTGGAAAATTATAAAAAGGTTAAGTTCAAATTCTGAAACTTCATCTCAAGTTTAGTCAAATATATTTTTCGTGTAATCTGATTGGTTTCAGTAAAAATGATTGGAATAATGTGAGGTCGACATACATTTTCGTCAAAGGACATAATTAGACTTATTTTTATCTTCAAACGATATTGAAGTGAATTTTTCTATATGATTCTGTTGTGCATATAATAAAATCAACAGTATAATTGAAACCAACTATTTTTTAATGCAAGTTGAATGTGAAAAAATTCAACCGAAGAGAAATGAGTAATTTCAAACGTTCGATCTGAAAAAGGAACATTTCATAAAATAACTTCCTGTAATCCTTTCTTACCCTTCTTAAAACTTCTGTATTTCTCATTCTTCGGTATTCTTTCAATTCTTTCCGAAGATGTACGCCTAAGTTTGTCTTTAGACGGAGACTGCCCCATTTTCTTTCCCAAATTACTATAAAATCATCCCAATAACTTCAATAACTAATAGCTTCTCCACTTCTCACTTCATCGTTCGTCAGAGAACACTTTCACACACATTCTGGAATAGGTAAAATTTAATTATTTATTTGTTCAAAATCTTATAGTGTCCAACGAGTTGATGTTCACAGAAGTTATCTGCTGCGGATTGAAAAAAACGAATCAAGTAAAAAATATCTGCAGTGTTTATTGCATGGTGTTTCGAATATTTGCACCCTTTTTCGAGATTTTTTGAAAGGGTGAAACTTTTAGATAAAGAAAAAATGATAAACAAAAAAATTCTCTGCCTTAATGAAGCCGAAAACGGTCTGTCTCTTCCCCCATTGACAACATCTTGAATAATCATCCCAGTCCGCCTGAAGAAAGTTCTGTGAGCCTATAAATTGAAGATTGTATTCATTTTGATGATTACTATTTTCAATGTATCTATGTTTGAAACTTTTAGGTTTATTATTTTTGAATACTTTTTTCTGGTTTAAGATATTTATGAATTCGAAAGAGAATGACTCCCATTAACATTTTTTGGCCATTTTTTTCAATTTTATCAAGAAGTGTGTATAAAGTCTAATCTTGAATATGGAGCTATTGGAATGTTCCCTAAAGGTTGATATTTATTTAAAACAAAGTGCTTTGAGCAGGTGCTTTTGAGCGCTCGTTCATTGGTGGAGTAATAAGACGATTACCTAGAAATTATGTATTATGTAGGACTTGAGTTGATACTGAGTATATGAAGGCCAAATCTCAGGACGATCGGAATAATATTCTGGAAATTATCAAGAAACTAAAATATGTAAAAACTTGACATTAAAAAAATTTAATTTTCTGATGATGCGATACTCTTGAAAATTTCCATGAATATTCAATATATCAATCTTCATTCACAAAATTGAGGCTTATTATGAACATCTTGCATGTGGCCGCAAAATTTCATTTCGATTTCGATTGATTCTGTTCTGTCTGAGATAGAACAAAAATTTCAAATGGCCATACAACCTGTACGATTTGGCTGCTTAATGAACTTTACTGCGGCATTTGGGAACCGAACTGACTCTGAAAATCTCTAGGACAGCCCCTTCGAAATTTATCGAGCTTCGATTTGACCACGGATTTTTCAAAGGGCATCAAACCCTATCGTTTGAGACTATTTTCTGTTCAAAATTCGGAAATTACAGACATTTGGGCAAAAAGATAAAGCTTTCGTTTAAGTAGAACGACCGCTCAGAAATAAAAAAATCTTCGGATGCTACCGCTTACATTTCAATCAATCTTTTTGTAATTGCTCACCATTTAAATTTGATTTTTATTATTTGAAACAAAAAGTTTCAAAAACCACAGAAATATTGATATCAATCGAAAAAATTACATCAGATATGTGCATTCACCTACTTAATATTATAAATATAGCACAGGCGTTTCTTCATTAGCCTTGATCTCTAATATAAACAACTTGGGCCCACTTTGATTTAATGAAGATATGTAATTTGTCGGTTCCGATAGCTTTTTATATATAATTTAGTTACCTAACGCTCTTCTCGTGTGAATGAAACAGCCAAGGTTTATATTGAATACCGTTTCATTGCATTTCTTGATTCCGGATTTGCTTCTCAGACATAATTTAAACTCATTAAGTGGTATATAATATAAACAAAAATGTTTATCGGAAAATTTCCGTGTGATTTAGGTGTTTGGACGCCAGGAAGAAAAGAAATTCATAGAACCGTTCAGGAAAATTGCATATGCGGCAGTGGGTTCTCGTGGTTTACATAAAGAAATTTTCAATATTGTATCATTCTTGATATTCAGGGTCAAAAATTTATTTATTTTACCGATTCGTTTTCGAAATACAGGAACTTTTATTGGAATAAGTGCAAGAATTTCATCAAAATTAAACAGTAGCCGTTTTAAAAATTCAAGAAAACCCTGAGCAGGAGCTTTTGAGCGCTCGTTCTTTGGTAGAGCAATAAGACTATTACCTAACTCAAAATTTTATATGGGATTTGGGATTGATACCAAATATATATTTGCAGAGACTCATCACAATCGGAATTTCATTCTGAAAATTATTCAAAAATGAAATATGTAGGAAAATTTAATTACAAAACTTAAAATTCTATGTTTCTGATGATGCGATCTCTTGAAATTCTGCACGAACATTCAGTATAGTAGTTTTCATTCTCAAAATAAATTTCACTCGAATCGGATATTCTGTAATGGAAATATAAAGATTCTTCTTTCAATATTCCAATTGAATTTTCTATGGTTCTGTTCACACTATGGTCACAACATTTTGCATGCGGCTAGTTATAACCATCTTGCATTTGACCGTAACATTTCATTACGATTGGTTTCGTATTTCCTGAGATATTGAGGAATAAAAATTTTTAATGGTCATATATTATGTAACGCCATGTACGATTTGGCTGGTTAACGAACTCAACCGAGCTATTTGGGACACGAACTCATCCTGAAAATTTCAAGTCTCTATAGGACATTCCGTTCAAAAGTTATTGTGCTAACGGACGGCCGGGCGGCCCCACAGACGGAATTGAATTTGACCATGAAATCGTTATCAGGGAGTCTTACCCTATCGTTTGAGACCATTTGCGGCTCAAAATTCGAAATTTCAATCGACATTTGGTCAAAGCGATATAGCACTCGTTTAAATACAACAAGCGCTCAAAAAAGAGACTTTGAACCAGAATTTCCGTTGAAAATTGAATCTGTATTTCACAATAGGTTCGTGCAGTTCGAAATGTTCGAAAGTAATGTTGAATAACTTATGTACATGACAAACTGTAAGATTCATTTACATATAATCTCGGAAATAATCCAACTGAGTTATTGCCCAGAATCAGACATTCTTTTAATATAGTGAAATTCCAACTTCGAGTTCTGATATCTTGAGAACACAACAAACAATTATTTTTTTGTTACATCACTTGCCATAGTCGCCATTCAAAAATTTTGCGGTGGCCTTCACAGTTTCAAGGGTTGAATATATTTCAGAAGCATGGTCAAAATACATTTCAACGATAATCCAGTGATTTCATTCAAGATTCATCTCCAAAATCATTTAAAAAATGCCCATCATATCAATACAATTGATTATCTAAGAGACTTTTCGTTGGTCATGTGAATTTTGAAGAATTAAAACGATTAGGTAATAGGAAATATGAATTTCACGAAATTTTTACTTCAGAATTAGTCTCTAGATATAGCGAACATTTTATACAAGGTGAAATAATAAATATGTAAATAAAGAAATGTATCGAATTCGAATAATTGCCAAGAGAAGTTTAATCGAATATGAGAGTGTTTCCAATATTTTTTTTCGAATTCTCTAAGTAGAAATGGGATGATTCTTCATGAGAAAATTCGTCTCAAAATACTGAGCAAAATAATAGTACAGGTCATGGTAAATACTGATTAATTCTCTTTCCATTATACCTTCAGAGCAATCATTGTGAGTGCAGTTCTAGAAATGTATTCAGGGAGAATAATGATTCTCTTCTTCATTCCAACCCTTACATTTTTCCTCTTTTTATCTCGCCGAGCTCGAAAGCACAAAACTTCTGTAACTTTCCACCTTCCATAAGGCACAGTCAACTTTTATCCTTTGTGAATAAACATAGCCCAAATTATAATACGAACAATACAAATTACACTCAAGAACTCTGCAGACATTTCAAGGGAAAACGAAAAATAAAACGAAAAGA
Source organism: Propylea japonica (assembly GCA_013421045.1). Classification (NCBI taxonomy): domain Eukaryota; kingdom Metazoa; phylum Arthropoda; class Insecta; order Coleoptera; family Coccinellidae; genus Propylea; species Propylea japonica. The sequence goes on along the minus strand of CM024248.1, from coordinate 12,882,291 downwards.
AGCGGACAAACGTACTGAATAACTCGAGGTTGCCGTGGTTGCCGGTTGAAATGTCACAGTTTAAGTTTCGAACATTCCTTATTGAATGACCTCTCCTTGCCGAATGTTTCTGATGACCGAAGATAGATGTAGCTGCATCGAAATCGATTGCTCTAAATTCCTACTGCGAGATACGTATGAGAAATAGCAATAAAAAATGAGTGCTGCGCACTATGAAATCTGCAAGGGTTCGAAACATAGGGACCATTGAGGCTCTATCTCAATAAGGACACGAATAATTTCATCCTTTAGATCAGAAATCGATTGTGGATTATTCTTATAGTAGGGGAAAGGAGGGTAAGATGACGAATAGGGTAAGATGACGAATTCTCGATATTTCCTAAATATATAAGTCTTTCAGCATCAGCTTCTGTCAAACGTGAAAAAATAGTCCTATTCTTCATGCCTTTTTTCGGCAGCAAAATACGACGAGTGCTCAGTAAGATACAGGAGTTGATACATGTCGGGTGTTGGTTGAGACAATATATGTGATTCCGAGTAATACTGTTTTTAGTGTTTTCTTCATTTCGTTTTCTGTAAGTCTAATTTTATTTCGAAACTATCATGTTTCAGAAAAATATTGAGTATTGAAAACATTTGTTGGGAGTGATGAATTTCATTTTATTTGTAAACGTCATAAAATGAAATTCATCACTCCCAACAAATGTTTTCAATACTCAATATTACTACATAATTAAAAATTTTTATTAGGTCATGTTTTTAACTTCAGGTTTGAATAAATATGGGTAAAATATATCAAAGAAAAACTGACAGGCAATCATGGTCGAAAGATAATATGAAAAGAGCACCCACTAAAATAAAAAATCAAGAGTTGAGTGTAAATGCAGCTTCGAAAGCATATCAAATTCCAGAAGCTACTTTCAGAAGAAATATTAAGAAATATCCTGATGAGGTAAACTAAACTCGTTTGATCATATGCATACTCACAGAAGAAGAAAATTACGAGATCAGAAAAAAAATGAGAGATCAGAAAAAAGTAGAAAAGCACAGAAAGTAAAACAAAAACCAGTAAGAAGAAAAATAAAATTCAACGATTCTTCTGACTCCTCAATAGATCTACAATATGCTGACTCTGAAAATGATGCAGATGATGAAAGAGCATTATCTGCAGTGAACGTGGAAAAAATGAAATATGGTTTTGCAGTTTGCTGTAGCAAATGTGAAGAGTGACAGGACTGGACACTAAAGAGGCGAAAATGAAAAAAAAACCTAGAATAAATTTATTTTACCTTGATTTGTAAATTTTTTTATATTATAGCTACCTTTATGTTTTTTAGAATACGTATCTCCTGATGTTACTCTCCACAATTCGTCATCTTACCCTCCACGTCGGGTAAGATGACGAAAATGACGTTAGCAGATAAACTTCAAATTTTTCACTCCAAATAGTAACTTGCAAGTGATAAAAATTTTTTTCTACAAGCGTGCACTTTCATTCTCTTTCCCCCGCACGTATTTCAATTCGTAAAGAGTCACATTGTCAAACAGTGTGGGAAAAACCCCTGCTATTCCATTACCGCACGCAAATGCGTGTGGTAATGGATTAGCAGGGGTTTTTCTCGCACGCTTTTTCTAAAGAATAACGCAAATGCGTGTGGTAATGGATTAGCAAGGGTTTTTCTCGCACGCTTTTTCTAAAGAATAACGACTTGTCAGAGACTTTTGTCATTCATGTGTATTTAGAATGATCAATCCACATTTGATCTGTGTTGAAATCGATCTCGTATAAGCGCTTGTAGAAAAAATATTGTTCTTAACTCGTGCGGAAAGTGTTTTCCCGCACTCAACTGCTTACCCAAACTCCGCTTCGCGTCGTTTGGGTAACGGCAGTTTCGTGCGGGAAAATATCACTTTCCGCACTTGTTAGGAAAATAACTATTTATTGAAAACTCAATAATAGTAAATGACAGAATAGTTTTTTTTCACACCGTAAAATGATCAAATAATCGTTTTATGAGTTTTTTTTAGCTTACTGTCGTCATCTTGCCCCTCCTTTCCCTACTGGCTTCTCATATGACCCCAAATAAAATATTCTAACTACACTACTGGAAAAAATTAAAGGATCAAAAAAAATTCCAAATTTTTCGGCCATTTTCAACATGCCGTAACTTTGAGAGGAATGGTCGTACAAGGAATTTAAAAGAGGGAGATTGTAGCTCCAAGTGTCTAATTTTTGGATTAGAACTTCAAGAATTTTGAGTTTCAGTGGTTTTCGAGTAATGATAGAAAAATCAGGAACAAAAAAAATTTCAAAATTTTACAACTTTTGTTTTCTTGTCTACGAGCGTGAAAATTATTTTTGCATAATCGTTATCATGATGGGATACTTTGTTAATTCAGCTTCAACTTATTTTTATTTTTTTATTGACCTCAGTACGTCCACTTCTCGCCGAGAGATATCGGTCTTCAAATGGAAAAGGATCCATTTTGGTGGGTTACACAGAACCGAAGATTGAAGGATTCACAGAAAATTTGTTAGTTTATTTAATTTTTTTTAATTTATGTTCTATCTGCAATTAAAATGTGGAAAAAGCTCGAGAAAATTCTTTTTTGCCTTTTTTAAAGGTTATGAGCTTCTGAGAGCGAAAAACGTGATCCTTATTTTTTTTCGAAAATTCAATCGAGTCAAACAAAAAAACGGCTAGCTGATTTGAGTTGGCTCTTCGTAAGGTTTTTATCAACATATTGAACTGTGAAAGTCACACTTAACATTATTGGTTTCCTCAACATTTTCGATCCAGCGGTAGATTTTCCAAGAAACCTCCAAAAGCCCTTTTTTTGTTAAATTTTTATATTGATGCGACAAGAAGAAAAAAAATTCTATGAATAAGCAATGGATGTTCATTAATGAGAGTTCATTTAAGGTCTTGAAACCATCCTTCAATTTTCTGTGCGATCATTGGTTGCTGAGAAATCGATAATCAAAGACAAATGGATCATTTTCCATTTGAAGACCGATATCTCGGCGAGAAGTGGACGTATTGAGGTCAATCAAAAAATAAATTAACAAAGTATCCCATCATTATAACGATTATGCAAGAATAAAATTTCCACGCTCATAGACAAGAAGAAAAAAAGTGGTAAAATTTTGTGAATTTTTTTGTTGCTGATTTTTCTATCATTACTCGAAAACCACTGAAACTTTAAATTTTTGAAGTTCTAATCCAAAAACTAGACACTTGGAGCTACAATCTCCTTTTTTTAAATTCCTTGTACGACCATTCCTCTCAAAGTTACGGCATGTTGAAAATGGCCGAAAAATTTGGAATTTTTTTTTGATCCTTTAATTTTTTCCAGTAGTGTATGTCAAATCACATGCTCTTGGTTGCCAATTGACATCATCGTTTCTGCAGATTATTCATCCAGGAAATGTTTGTGTTTTAAATTATCTAATGGCTTTAGATGTGTTATTTGAACCTTATAATAAAGGGTTTTCTAATAAGAGGTGTTATTTTGATATTCAAAGAAAAATGCCATTTTTCAATATAAATGATCGGATGTTTATTTCATTATAAGGAAGAAGCTATGCCATTAATAGTGGAAAATAACATCAGGCAAATGACCACCACGACCACGCTTACAGGATCATATCCTTTTAATGAAATTTTCCATAACAAAATCACAAAGTGGCTGCCTTATGTCCTCGATAGCCTCACGAATTCCATATTTGAGGTATTGAATCGACGCTGGGCTATTGGCGTAGACCTTCTCTTTCGCGTGGCCCCAAAGGAAGAAGCCGCAAGGTGTTAAATCACAAAATCTCGGTGGATAATTGTGATCACCTCTTCGAGAGATAACACGGTATGGAAACTTCTCCCGCAAAAGATCAATGGTTTCGTTGTTGATGATCGGCCGGCTTGAGGTCTTGTGTTAACTGAACTTTATAAGCCTTAAGACCCAAATATTTATCCAAAATACGGTGTAATGACGTTTGTCAATGATCGACGAGGAATGGACAAACCTAGGTTTTCTTCAACACTCTCTGCTACAGCAGCAATTCTCGGCTGTTCTTGAGCGACGTGCACGGGATTTATTCTTCACATCACTAACTTGTCCCAACAGCTCGAATTTTTCATCAATTTCTTTATTGCGGTCCGACAAGGTGCTCACGACGACCCAAAAATGTGCTACTTTCACGAACCGTCTCTGCCAAATTTTCACCATTTTTATAAAGAATTTTAATAATTTCAATGCGTTCTTGAAGCGTGTATCGTTCCATTTTTATTAATGGCGCAGTTTCTACTTGTCAAATGTCAAAAATGATAGCTTCAAACGTGACATCTACCTAAATAGCGGAGTATTCAAAATAACACCTCTTATTGGAAAACTTTTTACAACATCATCCAGGAAATATTTGTGTTTTAAGTTATCTAATGGCTTTAGCTGTGTTATTTGAACCTTATAATACAACGCGTTGTTGTATCGTGTACGAAGCCATCTTTATAAATGTCATACATAAAACTTCTAAATCATAATACCTAGACGAGTTCAGTTCGCCATCTATACTGATGGACAAAATTAGCGCACCACCTGAAATTTCGTTAAATTTTAACAATTGATATCTTCCCAATCTTTATTTGGATTTCAACGTTTTTTTCTTTCAAAGTAGCTCTGTTATTGTCAAATTCCCTCTATTGAACAGAAGTCCAAAAAATAAAACCTTCATGTAGTACAGGGCGTTTAAATAATGTCATGTTTTATAGTCAAATTTTAACGTCTTCTGTGGGCAATGCCAGGTTGCTGAGGCAAATAAAAACAATAAAGCTTTGTAGCCTAGTATCTTTTGAGTATTTTGTTTTTTTAAAAATCAATTTATCTTGAAGTCGTCCAGAGATATTCAACTTTTTATCAACTCTTGTATTTTATGCATTAGCCATGAATATCTTCGCAACCATTTGTCCGATTTGAATGTTTTTTTTAGTTGTAGCTCTTTTATTGGCGGATATCATACTTCAATGAAATGTTCAAAAAAAATGAATGCATCATGCTGTACAGGGCGTTTAAATTTTCGGGTTTTTTCATTACAGTTTAACGCCTTCTGTGGGCAATACCAGAGATATGAGGCTTCTAAAAACTATACAATGATGCAGCCTGATTTTAGGTGGTGCGCTAATTTTGTCCATCAGTATATATTTTAGTTATTCTTAATAAAAAAGAGGAAATTTAAAACACCATTTATTATGAAGGACTTTCTTGCAACTGATCGCTAGTAGAAAGGACCCCGCACATTTTGTTTGAGAATTGGCTCCCGGTGGATTTGGCTGAAAATTTGATATGATGTTCTACTAATCCTTCTGATCAAATATCTAAACAGTCACGAAGCTGAAAAATGCATACTTCTAGGAGTTTTTAGTGATTTTTTGTATCCATTATGGCTTACGTATTATGGGAATTGGCTCCCGGTGGATTTGGCTGAAAATTTGATATGATGTTCTACTAATCCTTCTGATCAAATGTCTCCACAGTCACGAAGCTGAAAAATGCATACTTCTAGGAGTTTTTAGCGATTTTTTGTATCCATTATGGCCTACGTATTACCGTTCACACAGAAATGTTTGAAAATATTTCGAATTGACAGAATCTGCTTTCAATAATCACGAAATATTCTCAAACATTTCTGTGTGAACGGTTATACGTAAGCCATAATGGATACAAAAAATCGCTAAAAACTCCTAGAAGTATGCATTTTTCAGCTTCGTGACCGTAGAGACATTTGATCAGAAGGATTAGTAGAACATCATATCAAATTTTCAGCCAAATCCACCGGGAGCCAATTCTCATACAAAATGTGCGGGGTCCTTTTTATTTGCATGATGCCGTTCTCTTTTATAGAAATACTGTTTTACCAAGTCATGAACCTCACAAAAATATTTCTCAATTATCAAAAAGTCGAAGGGCGCAAAATAGTAAGCAATCCTTAAGTGAGATATACTATTCATCCAATTCATATCACAAACATTTATCTAAACATGACAAGCAACAAAGATCGCAATCACCCATTCAATTACCTATTTCACTCTAACAGTGGGTTAGTTTAGTTGTAAAGAAATACAGCTATGATTGCACTAACCCGCATGAGGTCGGAAAACAAGTGCTTCAACACCTACATTCTGATACCGATAAACATTACATTCTTATGGAATAATGCTCCGTTTGAACATATAAATATTACGAAACAGCGGGACATATTATGGTAAGGTAAATCAAGTTGATTTATAATGGGAAAAAGTAGAATGGGTTGAATAAGCTATTATGGCAATAGACAACGTACGAAGGATAACAATGTAGTTGGTTTAATTACTGTTAATTGCAGCAATGCTGGTTCTTTTTCGCCAAATATGGAGTATTGGTATGTATCTAATGCTGTTAGAAAATTATCAGTGTGAAAATAAAGCGTTTTCAAAGAATGTGGTTGAATGAGGGGTAGTGAGAAAGTATTCACTAGATAGATCTTATGGGAGCCAGAAAACTATGTATAAGCAAATAGATCTGATAATCAGTTTGAGCTTTACTAACAAATACTAACCTCCCGTCCTTGCAGACATGTTCGTGAAAACTCAAAAGTACCATGGCGGAAAAGTTTTAGGGTAGTTTTGATATCTTCCATTTTTAATGTTTTTTGGAGTGCCGAATCCGAATCTGGGGTTTGCTTACAAAATTTCGTGACGCAGCATAGAAAAAAATACAAAAACAGATGGAAAAACTCATTCTTGGTCAGTTTTTTGCTTATTACTCGAAAACTATCAACTTTTCGTGAAAAACCTTCCTATACAAAATGAAATCACATGAAATTTCCCACCAATTATACTACCACAGCTTGTTCTGCGACAACCTGTTCTGGCTCAATTTATATTTTGAAATGAGACATTTTCTATGACTCAACAAATGAAAAAAAAATTAAATGCTATGGTTCCGATGATGCGTTCTCTGTATTTGAAATTTTGCATGAATATTCAGTTTATCAGTCTCGATTCACAAAAAAATTCACTCGAATCGGATATCTTTAAAAGGAAATATAAAGATTCTTCTTTTCAATATGCCAATTGAATTTTCTATGGTTCTGTTCAAACTATGGTCACACAATTTTGCACAAGGCTTATTATAAGCATCTTGAATTTGGCCACAACATTTCATTTCGATTGGTTTCGTTTTGTCTGAGATATTGAGGAACAAAAATTTTGAATGGCTATGTTTTAAAAAACATAGAATATGGCCATTCAAAATTGCTGTGGTAGAACAATTTGTAGGAAATTTTATGTGCTTTCATTTTGTATGGAAAGGTTTTTCACGAAAAGTTGATATTTTCCGAGTAATAAGCAAAAAAACTGACCAAGAATGAGATTTTTCATCTGTTTTTGTATTTTTTTTTCTGTTGCACCACGGAAATTTTGTTAGTAATCCTCAGATTCGGATTCAGCACCCCAAAAACATAAAAAATGGAAGATATCAAAACTACCCCAAAACTTTCCTGCTATTATCGTTCTTCTTAGTTTATAAATATTTCAGAATAGATTCTGCGATGAAATACAATTTCATGATAGAGTTTTCAAAGAGCAAAGACTTCAGAATGAGGTAATTCAATACCAATTCATTATAATCTTTCCAAGTTCTCTTTTATGCCTTTTAATCAATCGAATTTCTCAACAAAACTGGAAGTTTCCAAATAAGGAATCAATAAACAATATGCTAATATAAACAGAACATTCCACATTGGCAGGTAACGGTCAAGCCTCTACACCCATAATTAAAATCGTGGATATTCAAACTCTTCCGCAATAATAGGTATACGATACAAATCGTACAACCGCTCTTGTGTATTAAACTTGTTATCGTATCTCAAACTGTATATTTTTTTCTATTTGGTTGTTCATCGAGATAGCAGTGGTCTCTTGAAAAGATTGTGCTGTTTTGAATTTGAAGCCATTATTGTAAGCAACAAAGGTTGAAATATTTTGAAAGAGTATGAAACATATTTTAATCATGAGAAGGCGAAAAATTCTACAAAAGATATAATGAGAACTATAATATTTGAAATTTTCATAGTAGTTTCAAGATTCGAACAAGAATTGAAATAAACCAATAGTTCCCGAGATATTGAAATTGAATTATGGTTCTCCCAATATGAAAAAGCTTCTGGTCTGTACAATATCAATTTTAAAACCTAGAATTCCACCGAAATCATATTTGGGTCATTAATATGTAATGTATGAGAAGAATTTCAACTTGATGCTATGGAAGACGGAAGAAAGGGAAAAGGAATACTTCACCCGAAACTTCAGGGTGAATACTGTAAAATGGTATACAGATGGTTCTAAAACCACGATATGGGCCAGAGCTGGAATATGCTGGCCACGAACCAAGTGTACCTACACTATCGTTATGCTTATACATATAAAGAATTTATCAAGAGTGTGACATAGTGTTTTATTCTGATAGTCAAGCTGCTATTATAGCACTGAATTATTACTATGTCATCGACTCAAAGATAATATGGAAATGCCGAAAAATCAAAGGAAACGAAGAAGTTAACACACTTGCCAGAAATTGAGCACAAACACCACTAACTGGCCAAAAACCTTTCTGTAGTATAGACCGATGCACCGATAATAAAGAATTTTTAGAACTAAATGAGAAGCAATGTAGAGAAACCTTCCAGGAATGCATCATTCCAAAAGTTCCTTCAGAACCTTAAAAACGATTTCTGATCAACGGAAAAAAACAGCAATCTTCTCAAAAGCGTTGTACAAATAAGATAAATCAACAGTAAAGTTCCAAGGCAAAATACACCGTCATAAAATTCTTCCCAAGTTGGTATAAACGACCTCTGAAGCACTAATTTGCATGAATTATCAGACATTGATCCGTTAAATACTGTATATGTAAGTATTTAAGATGAGAGACCAACTGCCTGAAGCGTTTCAGATTCTCCTACTCGAGATTAGCAAGACACCGAGTTGGTATTTCTTCAGGTGACGATACCGTTATGTCAAATGCATCGTACAATTCAGTATTATACCTCCTTTCGTTTATTATTGTTGGGTATTTTGATATACGAGGAGTTGTTCCCAAACTGAATCGCTTATACCAAAATTGGAAGAGGTGGTAGGTAGTATGACATGACATGTTCAGATATATTGATAAACCAAATGCTTTGAGGAAGTCGTAAATGCTGGTCAACATCTCACTCAGGAGATTGAAAAATCACAGCATATAAGCACATCGTCAAAAGTCTTGGTCCTTCTATATTTCTAGACAATATACACTCACCGACAAAATAATCGATCCACTCAAAAAATCTATGAAGTTTGTAAATTCATAAATATTTTATTTCAAGTCCGATCATCCTTAATCAATCATCAGTTTTGAATTTCAAGAAAATTCGGCGTACGTCATTTTATGCAGGGTGAAATATAATCTGTTTTTTACTCTAAATTTAGAACCACTCCTGGTGTGTTCCAGTTGTTCCACCGTGTGATTTCTTATTTCATCATCAAGACGCATCTTCTCTTGACAATTTAATTCTCCATTCATAACAATAGCTCAATTTTTGTTAAAGATACGGAGTTTTCAGAGCAACATTAAATTGCACAATTTCGCTATGGCTATGAAAGTACTTTTTCACAGATTTATCCTCAAATCCGAACGTTATGAAAATAAACTGAAAACTCAGTAAAAACATAAAACAAGAGAAGTTTCAGCTCGACATGTTGTTCGGTATGCACCGTTTATTCAGACGATTTCGTGCTAATGCTTTATAATGCATGACCGCATCAACCGCATATGGCTAGGATTGCCAGGGAGTATTTAGCAGAGGTTGACATCCAAGCATTCAACTGGCCTGCTCTAAGACTAGATTTGAACACAATTGGGCTCTTTTAATGATTTTGGGAGGAAAATTCGATCTAGCGTACCAACCCCTGAAAATTTGCAGCAGCTCAGTGATGCTCTAATTGATTCAAAACCTTAATGAGGACATGCCGAGACGAATTGCACCTGTTATCTATGTCTGGGCGGAAAACACGCTATGATTTTGGCTTTGTTTTCAGTTTGTTTTCATAAGGTCAGAATTTTAGGCTTAATATGTTGAGGTACAGTTGTAGCCTCAGCGAAATTTAATGTTTTACTGAAAACCAAGTGTCATTAAAAAAAATTGGTCTATTGTTATGAATGGAGAATCAAATTGTCAAGAGAAGATATTATGTTTTGATGATGAAATAAGAAATCACCCGGTGGAACAACTGGAACACACCAGGAGCCGTCGCTTTCCAGGAAAAAAGTTCCTATATGTTTTTCTGAAGGCCGTGGAATATTCAAGCGTTGCTCAATCTAGTAGTTCAACCAAGCTTCTTGATGAAGGGGCTCTATTCTTACCCGGTCAGAATATGAAATTGAATGTATTGGCATTTTCCAAAGAATATTCTTAATATTACAACTCTCGCTGAGAACTGATAAGCTTTGAATACACCAATATTCTCCCGAATAAGAAACATCTTCTGATGGTTTATTGGTTCCATTTAAGTGGTAAGATAGTGAAGATTCAACAAGTTAATAGTTGGAAGGTTAGCCCCATTATTTGATTTGGAATACTGATACTTTTCTCTGAAATAGCAATCCCAAATTGCACAATAATTTGATTTTTGTAGAACCCTTTTTTTGGGGATAGTTGCCTACAAGTATGGATAGTTGCCCCACCATGAAAATACTGGGAGGGGTAGATGCCCTTCATACTGTGTGAACCAAAAACCCAACTAAATACAATGAGATTTTTAATGCTTAACAGCAACCTTATGTTCGTAACATGGATCGAATTATCAACAATTGTGCATTTTTAATTGAATTTCAAAAGCATATATTAAACGAAAAGTTGCATTCTTCATATTAACATAAAGCATTATTCCACACATTCATGATAAATTAATTAAATAATAAGTCTCAACAAAAATGATCAGGAGTCAAGTTTAAAATCAAAATAATACAATGAATCGAAAATCTGCTAAGAAGATATGGTTTTAGTTTAGATGTCGTGAGGGGCACCTATACCTCGAAAAATCAGGGCAACTATCCTTTTCGATAGGGATAGATGCCCATGAATTTTTTTAATAAATTAAGAAGAAAACAAAAACTATTTGTACTCAGATGTACACTCAATGAAACACTGTATTGGCGTAATAAAAAAATTAATGAATTTATTACCACTTCAAAAGTTATACAGCGGCAAATACCTAGCTCTAAAAGTTTGGCATGTTTGTGAAGTTCGCTGCTGAGATGATCGCACACACTAGCGAAAAACGGCTTCACTTTACAATAACCCTTACAAAACTAAGGTCCAGGGTGACTGTAGCAGCTACTTATAAAATTAATTTTTTGATACGTGTTTCGGAAGTTTGGTATTTTGAAAATGGGGCATCTATCCAACTGAGGCATCTATCCGGGTTTTACCCTATTCAAGATCGACAGAGCAGTAGCTCTTACCTAAGAAAAAAAATCTTCAATAACTTCGATTTTCCTGTTCCCCGCAAACGTGTAGGGTACCATCAACCTAAGGCCACCCTGTATACTGTACATACATTGTAACAATAACTACTTACACAAAGTGATTGGAAGAACCGCATCTGTAATGAGCAAAAGGTTATTTCTGGACGCTATACGAACAGAAGAAGCGAGTGTCATTCCCATAAATCCGACAGCTTCGCTAATAGCTACCTTTGTTAGGTATAAGTAGATTCATCCTTGACAGTCTTTCAGGTCGAGCTAAAAAAAAGGATGACGAGGCTTTCTACAATCAATAATAATAGTTATGTGCATTTATTTTATTGTCCGATTCGGGTTAACGATGGATTAAGTCGAGATTATGTTTCTTCATAGGTTTCTTCCAACCAGTTCATGTTATTCCATGTGGAGAAATTACGAAATGAAATGCATTTCATTAGATGATGCAGCAAAGCTACGAATGTTTTGACTTAACATTGGGGTTATCGTCTGCTATATACTCAAAAATCACAACATAATATTTAATTAATGGCAGTTTCCAAAAATCAAAAATTGAGGTAACTCGTAAAGTTCATTTTGGAAAAACGATTATTCGAGCTTGATTATTTTGGAAGCCTTTTATTTCAAGGGTCAAAGAACCTGGTCCTCTCTGAAAAAGTAAACCTCATCAGCAAACATACCCAGTGAAGTTATGATCAAAATAGTGAGCATCAATGCTATGAGAGCAAGAAGAATGGTAAAAGGAATACACTACCCAAAACTTTGAAGTAATACCTTCAAATGGTATACAGATAGTACTAAAACCATAATAGGGGCCGCGCTGAAGACTACTGCCAAAAACCAAATGTAATTAGGCCGCAATCGAAATATGCATAGTGTGGAACAGCCAAATGGAATAAATTCGATAACGAATAAATAGCGTATTGTTCGCCGCGAACGTTCTGGCAACATGCTAATCTGGTATAAATTTTCTTTTTTTAATGTTAATTTTTGTAATACATCTGAAAACACCTAATATTTCCGAAACAGTTGAAGATAGGTATGGGACATTATACATGAATTATGTCTAGAACTTTCTGAAGAATCCAAATAACTAATAATACCTATACAGGAAGTAGTATTCAAAATAAGAAAGTTGGTATCGGCCACTGTCACATGACACACACTATATAATTATTTTTTTTTGAAAAAAATGCGCATCTAATAATGCATCTAAAAATATGAATTAACGTATCCAAGCGTTTTTCCCAACACGCTTTCATTTATTCGAATTTACTCCATTTAGCTGTTCCACACTGTATGTATAGAAACCTGGAGAGAAGCTATCAAGGGTATGAGATAGTGACCCATTTCGAAAATCAAGATTCTATTGAAGCACTGAACTCTAAAGCTAATATCGAAGAGCCAAAGAAAACTCAATGAAGTAGGAAAGAACAACTTCAGTCTGGGATCCTAGTCACTCACAGGAATCAAAGGATACGAAGAGGCTAACACATTAGCCAGAGAGGGAGCAATATAAACCTACTTACTGGCCCATTATTCTTCTCTGGTATTTGTGTGCATTTTCTTGTGGACGAATGCATGTGTTAGATAGAATTGTTGGAGGAGGAAGAAACTGAAAGAAAAGCCATCAAGAAAAAAATTATCCCAAAAAGTTCCCTAAGAAAATTTAAATTTAATCCTCACTGGCTTTGTAACAGGACATTATCCATTTATTAGGAAGCATGTAATGCGAATCGGCTTATCAGATATTGGACAGTTTGTATTCTGTGGGGACATACCTGTTCACTTTGTTTTTTCATGTGCACTACAATTTCACACAAATTGACGAGTTGAAATTCAGGGTGGTTCAGAATTCACGATATCAAAAAATATTTGGTATATAATTCCAGGTGGATATCAAGTAGATTCAGCTCAATAACATTCGATGCCACAAATTACTGTCAAATATAAATAACTTAGTAATGTGAGAAGCATGAATAACGTTAAAAATGTGAACTGGAGAAGTTTTTATCGTAGTTGAATCCCCCCTTTAGTTGTTATTCATCCTGAACACTTGTACGTGTTGAACGTTTTAATATAACTGAGAGTATCATTTCATTATGAAAATAGCAGCCTTCTGAGTATAATTAGTAACGTTGTAATCCTAAAATTCTCTGCAGTATGTTGATTTCGCGGATGGTGAAAAAAACTCAAATATTTCGCATCTAAGTTCATTATCATTATTCTTGAAAAAAGTACGGATTGCTCTAGTTGTCTTCTAATAAAGTAACAAAACCTGCAGAAAGCGTCGTCATTTCCACAGAAAATCATCTTCGAAAAAATGCTAACTGGTCACTGTGTTGTTATGCTGTTATGCTTGCTCGTTCGTCATCATGGCACGACGATTGAACTTACGAGAAAAAGATAATCTCATTTTCAATATCTTATTCAATTATATTTTAAGTAAATAATTGGATAGGTATATCTTAAACGCTACTTTTAATACTGTCATGTGAATAAACCTTATATTTCCACATACTGAAAATGTCTCACATATTTAACATATTTTACTTTACAACGCAGAACACTGATCGTAAAATACCATGATATTCCGAGTCAAGCGTGGCAGTAGTAAATTAAATTTCGAGCTTCATAAAATCCGTCTATATTTCAATAGTTCCTAGAATTTCTTGCCATAGGTGCCGGAAAAAGATATGTGAACGTTGAACAGATAGATTATTTTTGCGACACGATAAAAAAATTTAAATTGGTTTTAAACTTATTGAAACGTGACTGGAACGAAAAGTATTGAAAGATGATTTTAAATGGTTCCGACAGAGGATGTTCTGATCACTTACAAGATTTATAATGAAAGCATTTATCGAGTCAAACTAACGTAAATTACATATATATGTATACTTATTTTTCCTGATCATACTATTTGCTGAAATCATGTGTTATTGAAGTCATCATTAATCTTTTCCATTACTAAATGTTCCAGTTTTATCAATAAAGGACTCCGCACATTATGTATGAGAATTGGGTCCCGGTGGATTTGGCTGAAAATTTGATATGATGTTCTACTAATCCTTCTGATCAAATGTCTCTACAGTCACGAAGCTGAAAAATGCATACTTCTAGGAGTTTTTAGCGATTTTTTGTATCCATTATGGCTTAGGTATTACCGTTCACACAGAAATTTTTGTGAATATTTCGTGATTATTGAAAGCAGATTCTGTCAATTCGAAATATTTTCAAACATTTCTGTGCGAACGGTAATACCTAAGCCATAATGGATACAAAAAATCGCTAAAAACTCCTAGAAGTATGCATTTTTCAGCTTCGTGACTGTTTAGACATTTGATCAGAAGGATTAGTAGAACATCATATCAAATTTTCAGCCAAATCCACCGGGAGCCAATTCCCATACAAAATATGCGGGGTCCTTTTTCCATACAACTTTTTTACACTGAAACGAATATCGTTCAAGAAGCTGTCACTCTTATTTGTAAAGAAAATTATAATTATAAATGAAAAATGACGTGAAATGATTGAACTACATGAATACAGACGTCGTAAAATCCAATTTCATTCTATATTGTTCGAAAATTTGTCCTTCATTCAAAAGCCACATAAAGCTATAAAACGAAATGGGCATTCCATTGAGTTTGGAATAAGATTTCTAGGTATCACATTACTTTCCTTCAATAGAATACATCACGTCAGAACAAAAAAGGAAAAAACAACCTACGAAAACAGCTAAACGCACTTTATACGATAATGAAATGAGAAAAGAAGGTGGCCATTTGTTTTCAATGGAAAACGATTTGTAATAACTCTACTTTTACTTCGCACGAGTTTCTTTATTTCACGTTTTACGACCTATAGAGATTATAGTTACACTGATAAAAGGAACGAAATTGTGTTATCTCAATGCTGTAGATTAATACTTATCCGTGCAATTACTGTAATTGAAATAAATGTCGAAAGAAAATTGGATGGTTGATTTGTAAATGGAATAAATACATGAGAACATATTGGAATTGAATGACACTTTACTTTCAAATGTTAACATTCACTTTTCACATATATGGGAAGAGCGTCGTTAAAGAAGAGTCGAATGTGAAAATTAAGAAATTGGCTATTCCAAATAAGTGATACTTACTGATCTTTAGTTCCCTTTATATCTGTTTGATTTTATGCAGAAGATATTAGGTTGTGATCATTTTGTTAAAACCAGCACTCTATCAAATTGCAATTGTTTTTCTGGATGTTACTCCTGGGCGAAAAACATATAACATATAAACAAATATGAAATTTCATGCAGTCTTCCCTATAAATATCGATATATGGAAACTACAATAATTTCGGAAAGAAACCAACTTCAAAATAGATTCACGATTTGATTAAGGGAGTTAAATCTATGAACGAATAGATACGAAGTAGCCAATAGCTTTCGGAATATTTAATCGTATCCTATTGATTTCTACGTAAAACTTTCATGAAATAATGTTTTCACAAAAAAAATTCTATCAGAAGAAAGTTACAGCAGTATTTCGAAAATAAACATTTTCGAAAAACACCCGTAATTATGAAACGGTTATATACAGGGTGTTTCCTAAACATGCGGCAAAAATTCAGGGGGTTGTTCCTTGGACTATTTTAAGCATGTTTTGTCCTTTGATGATTTTTGAAAAACCTCTTTGTTTCGAAGATACAGGGCGAACAACATTTTCATATTTTTAAAATTAATAATAGTTTAAATAAAAATGCGTACCGCACTGTGTTTACTAAGTAGGTACAATTTATTTTTAAATTTGTTTAACAACATTCCAATTACTAAAAACGGCCAGTTTTTTTACTTAAAATTGATAAGTTCAGATGGTAAAGGAATACAGATTAAACACGGTTTTCATTTGAATTCGTTTTGTGATTTATTAGCAATTAACATTTTATCTTTGACTATTATGAATCGCTATAATTTTCAACAGTTTTTGTAGGTTAAGTTAAATTGTCATGTAATTTTTCATAATAAAATGTTATTATCTAAAATTTTGTTTCCCCTGTATCTTCGAAACAAAGAGGTTTTTCAAAAATCAAAAACACAAAATACTCTTAGAATAGTCCAAGGAACAATCCCCTGAATTTTTGCCGCATGTTAGGAAACACCCTGTATATTCACGTGCTGTTTTCACAATTAAGATTTTCAAAAAAATTGAACCCAGATACCGATATCAGTTTTCGTCTATCTTTGTTAGAAATAGTAATTTACGAATCAAAAGTGTCAAATTTGGCCGTCCCTCTACAGTCGAAATTTCTGCGATATATCGCTGAAATTTCAATTTTTATTCAAAGAACATTGAGCAGTTAAATATGAAACTTCGAGTAGATTGGAGTTATAGTTTGAAAAACGGTGGAATAAAATTTAATATTCATCCTTTTGAAACAACTGGTGGCAAAAATGTTTACCTACAATGTATATTTGGACAAAACTATGGCACGCTAATACTCTCAGAAAAGTGGGCAAGAGAAATGATGTCTTTTTAGTCTGGTTTTCTGGCCACTCAGGAATTGAAAGAAATGAAGAGACTAACACACTAGCCAGTGAAGGAGCAAGCCGAGGAGCAAGCACAAACGCCACTTACTGGCCCAGAATCTTTCTGTCGTTTTGGCAAATGCACCTTTTAGAACACATGAAAACTGAAAGAAAATACTCTGGAGGAATCTTCCAAAGATGGATCATTCGAAAAAGTTCCTTCGAAACTTTGGAACTGCAAACTCCAAAAAGAATTTGGAACTCAAAAATATTAAGTTATGACTCATCACTGATGGCTTTCTAACATGCAGGACATTGTCGCCTTAGGAAGCTTATGTATGAGAATTGGCTTAACAGAAACTGGCGAGTGTGTATTATGTGGTAAAGACGGAAAAATTCCTGTTTTCTCAGTTACAGAATACCTCGGCATTTCGAGCCTCTGCTGAGAATGTTGGACAGTACTTTAGGAGAAACGCGGATCTAGTATCCTTGAAGCCCTCTAAAATACTCATTGGAGTTCTGAAAGTGCAAACAGTTCTGATGAAGGGCGCAATAGATCTTAAAGTCGCAATGAAATATAACTCCCTTAATATAATAATTCACATTCTAGCCTAGTAATAAGCGTGCAAAAAATATAAAAGTATTTTATGTTGTCCACGTAAATTATCTTGATATAATTCATCAGAAATATAATTTGATGTTGAACTTATCAAGGTTCCTTTCAAATGTGATTGTGTGCACACTCGACCATCAGGTCGTTATGTGTATTAACAAAAATGTTGAATTCATTAATGACAAAATAAGACTAATCCTTCTCATGAAATTCGAAGTACAGAGGAACTTCCCTATAATGAACGTCTGAATAACATATTTCTCTATATAACGAGTTTCGCACAAGACATTGCACCTTGAATCCCAATTCCATGTTAAAACACCCTCTAAAACGAAGTTAATACTCTCTACAACGAAATAATTAAAGAACATCACTCTTTTGATGGGTATTGGTAAGAAGGTATAAGGGTGAATTTTTCCAAATTTTTCCGGATGTACTTATATCCCGACCATCATTACGGTTGGCAAAGAGATCCTCCTGAAACAGTTGTAAATACACCCCGGGCTGTTTGGTTTTAATCTAAGCATCACGCTAGTGTGAAAAGTTGTGCGAAGATGTCTAAAAGCAAGTGCTTAAGTTTGAATAATAAACTTACATTTATCAGCGAAGTCGACCGCGACATTGCCCACTATAGAAACAAATTTTCTGTATAACAAAATTTCATTATAACGAATTTTTTTGCTGATTTAGCTTTGGTTATAAGGAAGGTCCACTGTATTTTCAACAGGAAACCACGAAAAATCCCCAAAAGCAACATCGAACCCTTATTTCATGTTTCCTTTCAATTTTAATATTGAGGACAAAACCTCCTATCCCACCATCGAAACTAGTCCAAAGAATATTTGCAATTCAATTATCCGTTATCCTTTTAACCCCAAGTCTCGTTTTTCAATCCCTGGGGAAGCCACCCTTATGACCTTGCACTTGCGCCTGGGAACTTCCAAATGACTCACTCGATTTGCTCCAGTGGATTTAACACAGTCAGCTGGCAATTATACACATACATCGATCTAAAAGTTGAACGCGGTAGGGAATTGGCAGTCAGCCAACCCAAACAGTCTTTCAGCATATTTATCAAAGCGAAATGAGTTTCATAAGAAACCCCGGAAAAAAGAATCCATTTATTTATGACGTAGAGCTGAGTAAGACGTTTCTTTCGTAACGGTGGTTTCCAACCAAATGTTCTGGTGGACTTCGAGATGCACGCATCCGCAGTCCGCACCTGTTTGATTTGAAAGTTGTATGAGTGGGGCCTGATTTTCAACTTTCTGAACTATCCGGTTAGGATACGATCTTAAAGGATCCCTTTTATTCTACCTGAGCTTCAGGTCCTTTGCTTTCCCCTCCCCAAGCGACTACAATAAAAGTTGGTCAGATAAAAAGATGTGAATTTGATTTCTTACATCAGCGCTTATGTTGGTTTTAGGGGGCTAAAAAAGTGAAGGTTTGTTTTGTTGCCATTCAGGTTACAATAGAAGGCACAAAGAACGTTTCTTGGGGGTATTATTAAGGATTACTCTGTAAATTGTGATTTTTCAGACTATTACGAAATTGATTAGTCTAGTTGAGAAGTCTATTGACTATATCCAATTGATTTGGACACAATAGTAAAGTTACCTCTACAACAAGTCAAACCGAACCAACAGAAACGATAAACAATGTAATACCATATGTTGAAAAGTTAACTGAAAAAATTAGAATTGGAAATTGTAAGTACCTACAATGTGAGAATAGCAATCCAAGATAGAATATTGGGACTGAGCAGGACTTTTTGAGGGCTCGTTCTTTGGTGGGTAATGAGACTAAAACCTCACAATTTAATATGGGACTTGACTTATATATTAATGCAGAATCTCAGCACAATCCGAATTATATTCTGGAAATTATTCGGAAATGAAATATGTTAAAAATATGAATTAAAAAAATTAAGCTCTATGGTTCTGATGATGCGGTCCTCTTGAAATTTTACATGAATATTCAGTATATCAGTGATCAATGAGTTTCACCTGAATCGGATATTCTGTTATGGAAGTACCGAGCGTTCAAAAAAATTCGTGGTCACGTAGGCTGTGGATTCTATTTTCCCCTCATAGACTCTAAGGAAAAATAGAATCCACAGCTTACTTGACTACGAATTTTTTGAACGCGCGATATGAAGATCCTTTTTTCAATATTCCAATTGACTTTTCTATGGTTCTGTTAACCTATAGCCACAAAATTTTGCATGAAATTTCAGTATATCAGTTTACATTCAAAAAAGAAATTTCACTCGTATTGGATATCCTGTTATGGAAATATAGAGATTCTTCTTTTCAATATTCCAATTGAATTTTTTATGGTTCTGTTCACACTATTGCCACAAAATTTTACATGAGGCTTGTTATGAGCATCTTGCATTTGGTCGTGACATTTCATTCCGATTGGTTCCGTTTTTTCTGAGATATTGAGGAACAAAAATTTTGAATGGCCATATTTTATGGAACACCCAGTACGATTTAGCTGATTAACGAACTTAACCGAGCCATTTGGGACTCGAACTCATCTTGAAAATTTCAAGTCTCTAGGACAATTCCTTCGAAAGTATAATTGTGCCCCACGGACAGAATTTAATTTGACCACGAGTCTAACCCTATCGTTTGCACCATTTTCGGCTCAAAATTCGAAAATTACAGACATTGGGGCAAAACGATATAGCACTCGTTTAAGGAGAACAAGCGCTCAAAAATTAAAATGAAATCTCCACTGATGAGAGCCAACAGCTTGAAACAGAGGTGAGCAGATGGCATACAGGTCTCTAACATGTATGTCTTTGATAAACTATAAGGTCTGAAACTTATCGAAAACCTTCATTGTTAAATACCATATTAGTCTTTTATGTTGGCTGTCTAGTTTATTATCACAGCTCATAAATTTTTAATGAGTGAAGATGATAAAGGTACTTTTGCGATACTGAGGTGCAGGTTGTTATCATGCTCATTTACATAACTTCTAACGTTTGTTTGAACCCATTTAATATAGAGGCACAGATATAGTCAACGGTATTCTTTTAATCAATATAGTTTCGATGACACAAAAATTAACAGAAATGACACAGAGTTTCTTTCAGATTAAGGTTTTTGAAGAATTCAGTACCTAATTCAAAAATCTAATTGTATTTTCATAAATCTCTGATTTATGTTTTTGTGAAATTTCCTGGGGAAATTATTCATTAAGTTACAATTCAATTGGTTCATTAGAAGTTACGAAACTACAAATAGAGCGTTCAACAGAATTCAAGATCTATACAGTGTGTTTGGTCATGACTAAGCGATAATTGGTCATCAAATATACCTAACATTATAGACAAAAACACCCAAATTTGGAAGTTTACCCCCTTTGTTTTGGAGTAGCCCCCATTTTAAATTTACTTTTTTATTTTCGTTGAAATTATACTTCAATGTGCTAGTTACATATTTTCACTATGAACTTTTTAAGACAATTTTCTTATGGCGTTTTCAAGTTGAATGTTTTTATATTGTTATACTTCAATGAAAGGTGGTAGAGTCATCTTTCAAAAAACATTTTTTCATATCTGTAGGACCGTTATGTCCGAAGAAATCGATAGTATTTGGAATGGTCAACGAAAAAAAAAGTAAATTTAAAATGTGGGCTACTCCAAAACTAAATGGGTAATCTTCCAAGTTTGGGTGTTTTTGTCGATAATATTAGTTATATTTGATGACCTTAAATTATCGCTAAGTCATGACCAAACACACTGTATATTTAAAGTTAAATATTTTCGCATATTATCTAAGTTTCTAGACTATTTCTCGTTATATGCACTCACATTCTAGTTGTTTAAAGTAAGTATATATTCATTAAATTCATTATTTGGAATAGATGTAAATTACTTAAATCAACATTTCATAACAAAATATGCAAAATTTATTACAAAGTCACGAAACTGCATCTCTCAGTTTCGTAACCACTATTTACGAGTATGATCTAATATGCTCCTCCTTATTGCAGACTTTCCTCTTGCGAAAAATTTGCAACATAATTTCATTGAAATAGATAATTTAATTCGTGATATCCAGGCTTGAGTTAATTCAATTTCTGCTGATAATATCTCTTTAAAAGTTCGCATCCATTTTATAATAGTTCAAACCGAAACAAAGAAAGAGTATTTTCCAAAACATCTAATGATTTCGTAAAATGAAAAATTTCACTAAAAACGTAGTCAGAAGCTATTGCATACTTATTTATATTCGGAAAACGATCATCAAATTTGAATACACTGAGAGACTGAGAGCTATTGATATTTCTCTACAGTGCGCGTCCAAATTATGGAACAAATTCATTTTCTCAAAAGAAAAATCTTTGGCAACAAAGTCCTGGAACAGGTCATTTTTGTTTCATTTTTACCAAATATGTATGCATTTTTGAAGGATTTTTGTTGCACCCTGCGCCATTCCCATCAACCCTCTAAATTTTTTGAATATAGAAAGTAAGTCATGTACTTTTTTAGCAAGGTCTTTGTATCTTCTTCACAGGCGTGCAGACATTTTCGAGAATTTTTTTTCTTTTAAATTAGTTTGAAGAGGTTTTCAGTATGTGCACTTTGTCATGGCTCATTCACTTCGGAGACGATGGTAACCCCTTTTCACCCCTATTGAAAGAGGTTGAAAGAATATTCGTAATTTGGCCTATCCAAAGGGTTTCCTAAAAAATGGTATATTCCAAAGTCATGAATTATGTGCCTTACTTCTCACTCACTCTGTATACAGAGATTCAAAAACCGGAAAAATATTTTTCCATGCCTGTTCTCTATATCAGTCAACTCCGATAAGCATTCGATTTCATGATCACCAATAAATGCCACAAGTTGATTACTTTATTGGTTTCGATTTCTAAATTCACGAAACAATGAGTTTTACGTTATTGAATTCGAATTATCGTTAAAGTAATAGTTCTGTGAAATTCATTAACTCGAACGGGTACATTTACAGGTTTCTGTCATGATGTGTTCGAAAGATCAACTGAAAGTGAAAACATTCAAGCAATATTTTCCAAACAGCATTTTAATAGATTTAAATGAGGTGATCAGTTTAAGAGTCAGTTATGAAGTTTTATTAATCGTCAGAAGCATATGAGTAGAACAAAATTGAAGCAAAAAACGTTTGAATAGAGATAATTAGCACGTTCTGTCGCAAAATTATTGCAAACTTCAAATTTGTCTCAATTTCAAAAGAAAATTGTTCGTGACCCCGAACAAAATTATAGATAGAATATTTATTGCGTTGTACTTGAAAGAAATCAATATACAATAATGAAAATATACAGTATGCCAAAAAAGTATTGACGAGTTACGTTACTTCTTTGGCACGCAGTATGATGGGTTATAAAGAGAGTTATAGTTCATTGTGTTCAGACATCTCGAAATAGGCACAACCTGTACACTATACATTTTGGCCATCAAAAATAATTAGTGATGTCTAGATGCCCAGGGATTTGTACTATTAGTGGTAGTTTAGTCAAACTACCTAGGTACCACGCAGAAACTGCCAAACAAAATTCACTAGGTTTTATTCAGGTATTCTCAAATTTCATTCAGTAACCGCAAACTTCTCAATAAGACAGAATATTTCGCAAGAAACTATCGAGGGGGTACTCACTCTATGAAAAATGTACAGCGATTTCGGAAATCATGATGATTTCGGATGATTCCGAGTGATTTCGGATGATTGCGAGTGATTTCGGATGATTTGCGAGTGATTTCGGATGATTGCGAATGATTTCGGATGATTGCGAGTGATTTCGGATGATTGCGAGTGATTTCGGATGATTGCGAGTGATTTTTTTTGACTTCGAACGATTATACATTATGGCATCGAATGAAAAACCGTCAAACAGGGTTCAATTAATTCGAAACGTACTGCTTCTTATAGAATATTGAACAAGTAATAAATAGGCTTGTTAATAAAAACTTCTATTCCTTATTAATACCCCCAGTACCGCCCCCGTAATACGCGACTTGACTGCCATTTTAGAGATCCAGTCCGGATTGACAAAAATTTCATATGTTTCGCATCCCGAAATAAACACGCTGTATTTTCGAGATACGGTTTGATGTTTTGAAACAGCGCAAAAACTGAAGTGAACTATGTAATTTTCATTCTCGCGCATGTTCTTTGTCTAATATCTTTTTAAATAATACACTTCTCAGGTTTATGCATGTTGACAATAAAAAATAGTTGATTTTCTACTTTGTGTGTTCATAACTTACTAACTAACCGGATATTTTAATGAAATTTTGCTAATCATATTCGAGTATTTCTACACCAGCGGCCTGAGTTTCAATAACTGAAAAAATCCAGGTCCGGATAAACAAAAATAGGTAATGCATGAGAATACTCAGAAAACATCCTGTATATTTGGATTTTTGAGATATATGTATTGAACTTTATTTGGGAATACCAGAAAAATCTGAAACCAATAGAATACTACTTTTATTTTCCCGCGTATTTTTCATAAAACTTGATTTGAATTAGAAATTTCAGACATTTGAATATCTACAAATTTTCGCTAACCAACATGGAATCAAAGAATATATGCCATATTGTATGAATACTCATGGTCGAACTTTCATGACCCTAAATAAGTAGGGTGTAATATCCAGGACCGGATTCGCCAAATCTCAATATATTATTGGGTTCAAGAAACGTCTGGTATTTCTCAATTTCAGAATCTTTTATAATATTCGATATAACATGAAAATCTACGCAAACAAGGTATTTATTCTTTTATATTTCTAAATCCGAGTCTGGACTTTTGAACTGACTTAAGGATAACAATCGATGCACATTTTTTTTCATGTTTATAGTTGAAAACCTTCAATAGGTACATATACAGTGTGTTTGGTTATGACTTAGCGATAATTTAAGGTCATCAAATAAACCTAATATTATCGAGAAAACACCCACTTGTAAGTTTACCCCCTTAGTTTTTGGAGTAGCCCCCATTTAAATTCACTTTTTTCATTTTCGTTGACTCTTCCAAATAATATCGATTTCTTTGAACATAAAGGTCCTACAGATGTGAAAGAAATGTTTTTTGAAAGATGATACTACCACCTTTCATTGAAGTATAACAATATTCAACTTGAAAACGCCGAAAAAAAATTCTTTAAAAAAGTTCATAGTAAATATACATATGTACTGATTTTCTCACTAAATCCGCAATAGTACAAGAATTAGCACATTGAAGTATAATTTTTTCTTAAGGATCAGCTTCAAAACAACACTCACATCATATCTGTAAGTTACATAATTTGAGAGTTATTGCTAATTTCCCTCTAGAAATATAGAATTCGAGGTAAAACTGTAGGTATGTATGTACCATAACCTAAAAATACTGTGGAGCACGCGCAAGATCGAATACGTTAGTGCGCATACTCTATTGATTGCGAGAAGGGTGATTTCGGTGATGATTGCGAGATTTCGGAGAAGATTTCGGTATTTCGACGATGATTTCGGGATTTCGGTGGATGATTTCGGGATTTCGGTGGATGATTTCGGGATTTCGGAGTGATTTCGGGATTTCGGATGATGATTTCGGGATTTTTTCGGACTTCAAAAGTACATCGATTTCGGGAGTGAGTACCCCCTCGGAAACTATTATACCTTCTGAAGCGCTATCAATATCAATAAATGCAAAAGTACTGAATTAAACATTGACCTTTTGGTAATGGATAACATCATTAAGTTCATGATCGAATTACAATCAATCAACTCGGCATGTTGTATGATTATTATAGCATGTGCGAGACTCAGCCTTTGACCTACTGGCCAAATTCATTCATCTCTTCATTTCATTTGAAATATATTCGAAATCAATTCCGGTTGTTATATGCAAGTCAATAGCATTAGAGTTAACCAATGAAATGATAGAGCTGAATTGATTTATCAAGTCGATAGATGCGGTATTACAAAATCAATTAAATAAATATCATGCAAATAATTATTGTGAAAGGTTTGGTATGGTTGTTTCCCTATTGTGTCAGTGCATAAATCTCCATATATTATTGAATAGGATGAAGCACTCTTCACTATTGGAAAACACCGCCTGTATTATTTTGTGAGTTCATTATTGATCATATTCAATGAATGAATATACAAAAATCGACTATACTCCTATGCAATACCACAGTCGAATACAATAGAAATCAAGAAGTATGTTGAAATTGGATTCGTGAGCCAAGATTCCTATCTACGATGAGAACTCAGACAAGAGGAAGAATTCGATTTCTTATTCTATGTAGAAATCAATGAAGAAGTTTATATTACCACTGTACTCAGTAAAATTATATGAAATGCTCCAAATAATTTGAATGATTCGAAATTTGGAGCAATATTGTATTTGAAAATGATATTTTGCGGAATTCATTCGAATTAACGACAATTTGACACCTCAAAGCCCCCCCACCCTCCGCAGTCGGTCCCCTATTAACCCCATATAACTTTCCACAAATTAATGAGCAAAAATTTTAGTGAAGTTAAAGTAAATAAACAATATGTTCCTTCAATAATTTAACAATTGAAATATACAGGCTGCTCCTTATAGAAATGCTAACATCAAAGGAGGAAAATCTTCTGGAGCCATTTCAAGAGAAAAATTTCGGTAAATATTTGAATTTCAAGGATTGCAGTGAAATGATTTTTTCAAGTGAAAAATTGTCGCCCGACAAAGTGAAATCAAAAGAAAATTTTTGTTCATATGTAAACGGGAATTCAGAAAATAATTTTCAATTTGAGATTGGATGTATAGTTCCTCCTATATCTATTCGAATCCAAAAAAATCATACATCAAGCACGTATCTTGAATTTTTTCCGAAATCATGTTTTTTTATTATTTGTAGCCATAGGTGATTTGTCTGAGAATTTGGCTACTATTTTCACACCAGTAACCTCCTCACTGGTCATTATGCAGCTTTGGAAAGTGACAATAAATGACGAAAGTAAGGAATTATAAATGCATTAATCAGTGACATTCTTCAACAAAAATAGAATGAAAAAATCAATTGATACTACCCCAAAATATCAGAGATCCCCTTAATGAAGAATTGACCATATGTCATGTATACAACGAGGTATACATAACTTTTATATGTTTGGGGTTCGAAGTCATTTGATGACACACCTGTTTAAGCCAGTTTTACCAACTGTTGGTTCACCTATCCGTGAAATGAAATTATATCGCAGAATTCAGAAAAAAATATGGAAGATTCTTTCAAAGTTATCTTTTTATCTACGTTCAAAGTCAAATGTTAGAGCACTTAATTGCGTAAATAACCTGCTGAATAATCCTCAATACACAAAATGAATTTCCTGATTTAATGTTCAGCTATTATGAAATACTTTTTACTGTTTTTTTCTCGCAATTAAAATTCAGGTTTCTGTTTGAAAATACGCTATCACCAATATTAATCGTGCTGCAATTTATTATTATGATTAGTCTCGTATCCAAAAAAATTATAGAGCCTCTCATTTTTCATCCAGTAACTATTTCTTCATGTAATTCTATTTAGGATTATTGATCATTTTTCTCTATAACAAACGACATTGTTATACTAAATGTGGTTAAATTTTCGAAAAAAGTTTGTACCTATAGCAAATATTTGGGATAATAAAGAATGCTCTTTATTTTGATGGATAACGAATCAAAACTTCGAAAAATCGATAGTTTTAGAGGTTTATAGGAATCATAAAATTGTCAAATTAGTAAAATATACCTAATTATTGTAGATTTCAAGAGTCTAAAAAACTCCATGATGAATTCATAGAACGATTTTATTGTATTCATTTTCATTTTACTGCATTATTCCCATGACTATTTACGGAAAATGGGAATAATTCGAACCAATTACAGACGTAATTTTCAAATACAGGAAATAGGTTTCGATTATGGTTTCATTCAATTCAATATCTACGTTATTTCCTGAGTCGAAACTATTATAAGGCTTGTATGGAATTCATTATAATCAACCAGAACGTGTTTTGGCAATCGTTCCACAACTTCTATTGATTTTCCCCAATATGTTACAAGAAATACTGAATCATTCGCGGAAGTTCTAGAATGCTAAATATATCGCAGCATATTGTTATCAATTATTTTGTATATTTTCTTGGTGACATAATAATTCTCGTTTCCTCAAGAACCTGTTTCAAAAAATGTATTTTCAAAGACGACGATTTATTCATTTGAATGTAATAAGTATACATCATTCATCAACATTTCCAACTCATGGAAAAATTTACATTTACATATGGGACACATTCATATCGATTAATCCAAAATATTGTAAACCCTTTGTTGGCAAGTAATGAAAGAATACAAACAAAGCAGAGTACATATGGAGATAAAGTAATTCAAATCGATAATTCGAAATTTTCAGTTTTATAGAAGTTGGATTCGAATATGGATTCAAATTTGATGATTATATTCGAATATTTATTAATTCATTGGATCATTTTAATTGATTAGAGTAGTTTCATAAGATGAAAACATAATTTATCAGTAGTTTTTGACTTGAAATTACTGGAAAAATTTGGTTTACAATTAAAATATTTTTTTTATTTTTAAGCATATGGAATTTTCACAATTCTGATGGCAGTTGTCCCAAGCTCATTCGACTTTTGATTCCCGATTTTTT
>CM024248.1:12800751-12853820 GCA_013421045.1 Propylea japonica | reverse complement strand
CATATATACTGATGGACAAAATTGGCGCACCACCTAAAATTCGTTGAATTTTAACAATTGACATCTTCCCAATATCAGTCGGATTTCAACGTTTTTTTCTTTCAATAGTAGCTCTGTTATTGTCGAATTCCCTCCATTAAGCAGAAGTCCAAAAAATAAAATCTTCATGTTGTACAGGGCGTTTAAATGATGTCATGTTTTAAAGTCAAAATTTTAACGTCTTCTGTGGGTAATGCCATGTTGCTGAGGTATATGAAAACAATAAAACGTTGTAGCCTAGTATCTCTTGAGTATTTTGTTTTTCAAAAACCAATTTATCTTGAAGTCGCCAGAGATATTCAACTTTTTATCAACTCTTGTATTTTATGCATTAGCCATGAATATCTTCGCAACCATTTGTCCGATTTGAATGTTTTTTTTAGTTGTAGCGCTTTTATTGGCGAAAATCATACTACAATGAGATGTCAAAAAAAGAAATGCATGTCGTACAGGGGGCGTTTAAATTTTCGGGTTTCATTCATTACAGTTTAACGCCTTCTGTGGGCAATACCAGAATATATGAGGCTTCAAAAAACTATACAGTGATGTAGCCTGATGTTCTGAGTATTTTGCTTTTTTAAAAAGCAATTTAACTTGTACCATTCCAGAGATATTCACATTTTTTATAACATCTTGCATTTTCTGTTTTTCTTAATTGTTTTCGTTTGTTTTTGTGTTGAAAGTTAGCTCTTATTTATTTTTCTTTGGTCGTTGTCTCCGTAGACTTATGGAAACGGGCTCTCACGTTAAAGACCTGAGATCAAAGTAAAAAAACCGCCTTCGAGTTGTCCGAAATGTTACAATTTCATCAAAAACTGAAAGAAGAAGACTCAATGAATATGGATTGAATGCAAGACACCCCGCAAAAGCCTTTTTCACTTCACTGAAGACTCAGAGTAAGCTTAAAAATCATCTCATGATGGTATTTATCTGGAGAAGACAAAGCATTCCTTGATTACTCGTATGGATAAGTAGCGATCCGGAAGGGTCAATAAATTCTGCGAGATACATAGGCGACAATTTTTTGCTGATAGACTATAATTCCATATCGTGAATACCTTGAAGAGGTTGGGATTCAACATCTACAGTGGCCGCTTTTAGTCCTGACCTGAACGTAATCAAACGTTGGGATCAGCTTAAACTACGTATCAACGTCGAATGAAAAAATATAAAGTAAAGAAAACTTTAGAAATTAACACAATTATTAATTTCAAATGAATTATTCATTAGAAAAAATTATGACAACTGTAAACCCCAGTATCACTTGACTGAAAATATTCATTGTCATATATTGTATGAAATGCGAGATGTATAAAAATGTGAATATCTCTGGAATGGTACGAGTTAAATTGCTTTTAAAAAAGCAAATACTCAGGAAACATCAGGCTACATCACTGTTTAGTTTTTAAAAGCCTCATATATCTGGTATTGCCCACAGAACTGTAATGAAAAAAAAACCGAAAATTTAAACGCCCTGTACAGCATGATGCATTTCTTTTTTTGAACATCTCATTGTAATATGTTTTCGCCAATAAAAGAGCTACAACTAAAAACAACTTCAAATCGGACAAATGGTTGCGAAGATATCATGGCTAATGCATAAAATACAACAGTTGATAAAATGGTGAATATCTGGACGACCTCAAGATATAAATTGGTTTTTGAAAAAACAAAATACTCAAGATTGACTAGGCTACAACGCTTTATTGTTTTAATATACCTCAGCAATATGGCATTGCCCACAGAAGACGTTAAAATTTTGACTATAAAACATGACATATTTAAACGCCTGTACAACATGTAGATTTTATTTTTGGACTTCTGCTTAATGGAGGGAATTCGACAATAACAGAGCTACTATTGAAAGAAAAAAACGTTGAAATCCGACGGAATATTGGGAAGATATCAATTTTTAAAATTCAAGAAATTTAGGTGGTGCGATAATTTTGTCCATCAGTATATTAGATGTTACTCCAGAGAGTGTTTTGATATTCAATTCTAATTTCTGGACCGCTGCTTCAAATTGACTACAGTCGCTAGCTAGGTACGCCTACCGAAAACTGCGACTATGTAGATCTTCTGCCCTAAACCGAACTCATTCATGGAAATCCACGGAGGTCGTCAAAAGCGTTGGTAAAACTGACAACGTCCTTTGGAGCCTTGTCCATTACATCTAAGGTATCCAGTACAGGTTTTTCCATATGAATTGTTCTGTGGCCAGCCAACTCAGGATACTAACCATGTGTTCAGCTATTTCTGCTTCTGATCCACAGAGCTTGCAGATCTTATCTGCTGACTTTCCATACCTGTCAGCTCTTACCTTCACCCCCCGACGCTCAGAACGTAACAGCTTCATGGGCTCCTGGCATACCTAAGGAATTCATCACGAATTTTTTGACCTGAGTAGGTCTAGGAGTGTTTCTCCAGAGATTTGTTTGTTATTCAATTCTCATTTCTGAAAACCGCTTGCTTCAAATTTTTATTTTTCAAGCCGCAGTAAGTTATGTCGAGCAGGGGCCTATTGCACCAAAATACTTTGCAACTTTTCACTTCGCACTTTGCATCTGACAAATTTCAAGAGTAAAATTAGTTATGTTGCACCATAGACAAACTAATAAAATAGATGAGCCACTCGTATATTCCGCGACATATGTCGGAGGAGGAGACTAATACACGAAAAATTATTTCAATTTGATAGTTAGATGTCGTGACATTCATGGAAATCCTATCGAGAAAATAGTAGTATGTAAAATCATTATTATCAAAAAAACCTTTGAATTGTCAACTGACACAAGGAGTGGTTGACACGTTTCTTTTGAAATATTATAATAAATTCGATATGCCTGCAA
The DNA here is from genome assembly GCA_013421045.1 of Propylea japonica. NCBI lineage: Eukaryota > Metazoa > Arthropoda > Insecta > Coleoptera > Coccinellidae > Propylea > Propylea japonica. The sequence goes on along the minus strand of CM024248.1, from coordinate 12,850,932 downwards.
GAGTTGAAGACGTGCTGTGTTATTGGATGTGAAATCGAGATGCAAGAAGGTAATTATAAAATTTACATGTATATTCTGGTTAACTATAAGAATTAAGATACTCGTAGTTTTCAAAAAAGTTTTCATGTATTGAATAAGTTTAGTCGGTAAATACTCATATTTTGTATTATTGAATTCATTAGTTTTAGTTTTTGAGAATGTTTTCAATGCAATTATTAGTTTATTGGTTAGATATTTATGAAATAAATCTGTATTTTCAATTGGTGATACCTATTTCAGTTGATAAATTTTTATTCTATCCAGAATTTGATTATTGATCCTCATTTCTCGATCCAAAAGAAAATCAGATGAAAGTTCGTTGCAGGTATTTTTCATGAAAATAAATTTCCTCACTCATCGATAACTTGAACGAATCCATTTCTGATTTCCTTTGGAAATTGAATTCCAAAAAACTTTTTGCCTCTTGTATATGGGTGTACCTACCTATTCAAAAGGTGCACTACAGAATTCTTTTTGAGGCAGCTTTACGATACAGATTCCTTTTTCAATTGAGCTTTCTTCCGAATTAGTATTAGTAATGTTGTACAAAAAAAGATGGCGTTGAAGCTTGTTCTACTAGTGTTCAAATCTCCGTTTAGTTAGTCTAAATGTTGCACAACATTTCTCCCAATATTTAATGTTGCGGTGTAATTTTCACTATGCACTTGACTTTTCACAAAGTATTTTTCATTTATGAATTCGTTTCGTGTAACTCAATTCATTTGAAAAGTGAAAAGTGCAAAGTGAAAAGTTGCAAAGTGTTTGGAGCAATAGGCCCCAGGTGTTAACCTTGATGAACTTTTTGTAAGTTTATCAGCTTTTCCAAAGAAAAAACACGCAAATATGATTATATAAATTGACGAAGGTCTGCCCAACATATTCTCTCGGATTACGAATAAATGTATTCCTAGTTATGAAAACGCCGTGAATCCATATATTCGGTTTATAAGCGTACCCATCTGCTTCATTCCGAAGGATTTTCATCTCTGGAAATTCCTACCAGCTCGCGATTATATTATTCCCTCAATTTTCAGTCCGATTTTAAAAAATACACCGGTTTTTTCGACAGATTTAAATTTCAAAACGACCCCTATTCCCGAACTATTTCGAATTCTCGAAAGCTCTCGGAATATCATCATCCGGATCCAATAAACTGCAGCGGCTCTCTCTTATTATTACATTCCAAGAAAACGGCATCCGGCTTTTTACCATTTTAATTCACCAATTCGCTCCTTCTGCTCCATCGGCGACGCTGCTTGCGAAGTCGCAACCGGAAAACTGTCCGGTTGAAATATGGTAATTTTGATGCTGGTTTTTCCAATTCTCATTTTATGGGAGTAGGACGCGCGACGCTGCAACGGATGACTTCAATGTTGCGGGTGTCAATCTCGGGATCACTCGTTCGACGAACGTATAGGTAGTCTAAGAGCTGGCTACGGAGGGGTAAGGGTCACTAGGTGCAAGGGTAATTTATCGGTCACAGGTTCGATTGTTACCGACATAGCGTAAGGCGGGCAGCAGAAGGCACACTGGAAGAATAACGCAAGGGTAGGGGTTGTTAAAAATGCAATTTTTTCACGAAAAAAAAGTCATAAGGTGCAAAGATGGCAATTTGTAGAATAATAAGAGGTAGTATGAGTAAGTAGGAAAAAGCATTGCCAGAAGGCTATGTGAAGAATAACGCGAATGGAGGGGGTTAAACTTGCATTTTTTTTTTCGAGAAAAAAGTCATAAGCGCAAAGATGGCAATTTGTAGAATAATCGAAGGTAGTATGAGTAAACAGGAAAAAACATTGCCAGAAGGCTGAGTGGAAAATAACGCGAAGGGAGGGGGTTAAACGAGCAACTTTTAACGAAAAAAAGGCATAAGATGCAAAGATGACAATTTTTAGAATGATCGAAGGTAGTAGTATGAGTAAGCAGAAAAAAAACATTGCCAGAAGGCTAAGTGGAAGAATAACGCGAAGATAGGGGTTAAACAAGCTACTTTTTTACGAAAAAAAAGGGTGTGGTGGCAAAGCTGGCTATTTGAAATAAAGGGGGTACTATGAGTAAGTAGGAAAAATATTGTGAGTAAGTAGGAAAAAATATTGCCAGAAGGCTAAGTGGAAGAATAACCCCCTCCACTCTCGTTATACTCCCATTTAGCCTTTTTGAATTTTTTTCAATTACTCATACTACCTTCGATCATTCTGAAATTGTCATCTTTGCATCTTATGCCTTTTTTCGTGAAAAAGTTGCTTGTTTAACCCCTCCCTTCGCGTTATTCTTCCACTTAGCCTTCTGGCAATGTTTTTTCTACCTACTCATATTACCTCCTATTATTCTACAAATTGCCATCTTTGCCCCTCATGACTTTTTTTCGAAAAAAAATATGCATGTTTAACCCCCTCCCTTCGCGTTATTCTTCCACTCAGCCTTCTGGCAATGTTTTTTCCTGCCTACTTACTACCTCCTATTATTCTACAAATTGCCATCTTGCACTTATGACTTTCATTTCGTGAAAAATTGCATGTTTAACCCCCTACCCTTGCGTATTCTTCCAGTGTGCCTTCTGGCTGCCCGCCTTAGGCTATGTCGGTAAAAATCGAACCTGTGAACGATAAAATTACCCTTGCCACCTAGTGACCCTTACCCCTCCGTAGCCGCTCTCAGTCTAGTATGCGTTCGGTGGAATTTTGAGCCTAGATTTTTGGAAATTGTAACAATTATATGAGTTCGAAATGACCGTACACTTTAGTCGGGAACCATAGACTTACATATAAAATAATGGACAGGACGTGTGAGAGAGAGAATATGACTTCAGACAAGGATAGAATAAAATTAGAAGCACAGAACATATAAAAAAAACATTGGATCGTAGATATCTACGCATTAGATATTTATATGTTCTGTGATTTTTCCAACATTAAGAGAGAGATACTGTGGAGGATGGAGTGATATAAGTTTAGTTTATTCTATGCGCTACACTAATATTACTCCATTCTTCACAGTATCTCTCTTTCTTATGTTGGGGGCACGGAAATTAGTGTTAAAGTCTCGTGACGCTTTGCCCATCCTTTTATATGTCTATGGTCTGAAAGAGTAGATGACGCTATTCTCGAGAAAATCGCATATAATTATTGCAATTTCAAAAAATCTACACTCAAAATATCATGAACGTATACGTTCGTGACATTTTGAGCGCAGATTTTTGGAATTATAATGATTATATCAGTTCAAAATGAAGGTACACTTTCGTCGGAACGAGAAATTGACGATATACTCGAGAAATTCGGATATAATTATTACAATTCCCAAAAATCTATGCTCAAAATATCACGATCCTTTACGTTCGTCGAAGGGCTTGTCCTAGAGACTTGAAAATATGGTCATTCAAAATTTTTGTTCCTCAATATCTCAGAAAATACGAAAATCAATCCAAATGAAATCTAACGGCCAAATGCAAGATGCTAATAACAAGCCACATGCAAAATTCTGTTGCCATATTGTGAACAGAATCAAAGGAGGAATTCGATATTTTGAATGTTCACCCAAATTCGTTTCGATAGTTCCAACAGAATCAAAAAAATCCAATTGGAATATTGAAAACAAAAATCTTTATATTTTCATAACAGTATATTTGATTCGAGTGAAATTTTGTCTGTGAATAAAGATTGATATATGAATCTTCATGCAAAATTTTGAACCCATAATGTACACAGAACCATAGAAAATTCAATCGGAATATTAAAAGAAGAATCAGATATCACCCTACTGGCGCATTCGCCATTCTGCAACTAACTCGTTCTATTTTATATTTCCATAAAAAAATATCCTATCCGGGAGAAAATTCCTTTTGAGAATGAAAACTACTATACTGAATGTTCATGCAAAATTTCAAGCATCATCAAACCCATAGAATTCAATTTATGTAATTATTAATTTTTTGATTAATTTTCACAATATAATTCCGATTTTGCTAATTTCTGCATTTATATATTTGGTTTCAATATCAAAGTCCATTTCAAATTTTGAGGTGATAATCAGGCGATCAGAGGCTCCTGCTCAGGGCTTTTCTTAAATTTTCAACATGATGTGTGTTGCCTTATGAAGCATAAGAAAAAATCAGCTCAATAGAAGCTCACGAATATACAGGGTGTTCCTGAATTGAACGTACAAACGAAAAGGGGAGATTCCTTAGGTGAGTTCAAGAAAAAAAGTCCCATAAACATGGGGTCGCAAACGTTTCGTTTTCGAGATACAGGGTGTTAAAGTTTCAATCAAAAACATGTGTTGATTATACGAGTTTATCGAATCTTTATGAATCATCGCTACAGATCAGGAAAATTTCCATAAAAACTGACACTGAATTCATTCACCACAGCTTACAAAGTGGCCTTCCCATCATAATGGATTTTCACGAGGATTTCGAGAGAATCGTTCAAAATTTTTTTTCTCGAAATCGTTGGTAGATACGACAAAACGACAAGAGACCGAAAAGTTTAGTATAAAAACAAAGCTTATTTTTACATTTTTTCAAATTAACAGTTGCCACATCAAAAAAAAGTTCTGCAGAAGAACAGGTGGCAGTGTTCCAGAAAAAATATCACCCTGTAGATCTTCTATCGAAATTGCCATGTCACGCGGTGAGAATTCTCAAATGTATTATCTATGTCAAATTTCAGTTGAATATCTTGTGAAGTGTAAATACTATGAGAAAAAAACTTGAAAAAAATTCAAACTTCAACACTCTGTATCTCGAAAACGAAACGTTTGCGACCCCATGTTTATGGGACTTTTTTTCCTTAAACTCACTAAGAAATCTCCCTTTTTTGTTTGTACGTTCAATTTAGGAAACACCTGTATATTCAAAGGCGTCTGTCTCTCTGAAGACACGCTGTTGGCGACCGACGGTGTCAACTTCCAAATAACACATTCAAAAAATTATTGACACGGTCTCCCTCAACTGTCGCGTTGACTACGACCGACAGCGTTAACATTTGACGTCGTCGTCCCTGGCAGCGGGCGACGGAGACCAGCGCCTAAGGAACAGTGAAAAAAATCCTGTTCATTTAGGTAATAACACAATATCCCGCTATTGCGAGAATGCGTAAAATGAAAGTAGAAACTCGGATTTAGCTTCCTTAAAGCCCCCTCAGTTGCTTTAGTTAATTGGAGGTCTGAACCTGTAGGATAAGCTCTGATGCTATTTTGAAAAAAAAACTCTGAAGGGTGGGAATAGAGACCTTGAGATCGCAGTGGAATGAAACACCCTCATATTGACTGTGTGTATCAACAATTTCTAGCAATGGTGAAAAAAGTTTCATCACAGCATTCCTCTGAATGTAATATAATATAGGCGGCTTATACTGATGAAAGGTGATTAGACCATCAAAATTCGGAAATATAAAAGCTTTCACAGGACGACATAATTACAACCATAACCATTCATTTAAATTTGTCATCTTTTTCATGAACAACAAAACAGGTCATTTATTCATAACCCTAAGTAACACTCGTTAACAACTCGATACCTCAGGTCCAAACAAAAATCAACGCAAAACACTGCTAAATCCACGATCCACTCTTCATTTACGGATCTTTAACGCCAAAATAAATTGCCGAAAAATAGCCTGGCATAAAAGCAGTCTTCTGTATTCGAGAGCGTCTAATGCCCAATTCATTAGAATGGTAAATTGCAATTACGGTACGCGAGGAAAGGCAATTACGGTGCGCCATGTCTGTGCAATATGGGAGATGTATAATTTCCTTCCGTTGCGATGCAGAAACTTCGTTAAGGAACCTCGCAGACTCTGATCTGTTTGTCAAGACGTATGGAGTTCACCTGGTAAGGTCGCACATATAACAAAAATTCATTGCAGTGGAATATGATGTGAAATTTATGGTTGTATTCTGCTTTCATCTGTAGGCCAATCTGTAACTTTTCATGAGCTTACAGGAAAATTGCAATTATGGACCTCTTCAAGGCATCTGTAGCTTACAGAAATCGTTAAATATTTACGAGTGCAAGACGGGTGATTGAAAGCATTATCGAATGACATATTGTGAGGTTACGTTGAATTGTTTGTTTATTTTTGGAAGAACACCAACGTTTTAATGTTATGAATTCATGATAAATAATAATAGTAGGGCCATTGTATGACTTTGTTTATTGGATTCTTATTGGAAGAAAATCATAACAGGTAAACATTATTCAATACCTAATACTTATACATGACCTGAAAAACATTCTCCCTTATATTAGGAACTTTATGAGAATTGCAAGGAAACTGTTGCGTGATCAAATGAATCCGTTTGAATTTGCCAAATGCCCAATTTGTGGAAATGTTCAGATTGAAGAAATGCCGAATGTCCAGTTTGTGAAAATGTTCAGATTCTAGAAGCAGTGCACTCCGAAATTAATAAATGCTCTACAGCAATTTTACCAAAATTTTTTTTTCCTTTTTCAATTCACTCGTTGAAGTAAACAAATGCAAACTAATTAACTAAAATGACTATATTTTTTAAATTCGAAATAACACCATTCACTCATAAGAATAAGTTCCATGATCAAAACTTTAAGGTAATACAGGGTTTCTATAAATTATTATACCAGCGCAGTTGGTATTGGACTAGTATAAATATTAATATTCTGATGTAAACTTTATTGAAACAAACGATACTGTGAGATATTGCTGGTCATTCTGAAAGAAATTGAATAATGTGACTTGAATTATAAATTTTGTAGACTTTGCATAGGAGACCATCAGATAAAAAATTTCCAAAGCAACCTACGATGTTACAATCATTTATAAAGACCCCATATTTATCGATGAGTAGTTCGAAAGCGACCCTGTAAATGAGATAGTTACAGGAGCATTTCCAGAATTGCATTATTTACGAATCAGTAAGTCAGCCAGTTACAGATCAAGCGTACGCTATAGTATCGTAACTTACAGGTGAAAAGCAGAATACCACCATGAGTCAAGTTGATATTGAAAACTTTTCTCATCTTATACAAGGTGTCTCCTTAAAAGTGGCCAAAATTCAAGGGGAGATTACACGAGTGATTTGTATCAAAAAATGTCATCTAACAGATGGTCGAAATGTTTACGGTTATTCTTCTATTTAACATTTCTTGATTTCACGAAAGATTTCGATTTTTTTCTCTGAAGTGATCATTTTTCAGTTTTTCTTATAGTCTCATCAAATTTTACCACATATTCGGAAAAGGCAATGAATCTGCTACAAGACAAGAAGTAAGTGCAAGAAAACTCTCATTGCGGGCGTGGTAAGCAGATGAATATTACGATTTTGAAATTAACAAAGTAGTCCTATCTTTTCAATGCTTTTTCTATGAAATATCAATAATCATTCACACGTTTTTTTTCAGTAGAGAAAACCTCATTTATTTTACTTTTGAATGGCATATCAACTTTTGTGCTAGCTATTCATTCTGCTCCATAATATCATGGCTAACAGGATGAGAACGAGAAAGTATAAAATTCCGAAACTATATTGAAGCTCTTCGTGATTATAATTTTTTGAAAACCATCAATTCACTGTTACCTGTAGACTTAAATTTTGTAGGTGGATATCTAAATGAGTCGAAAAAGTCTGTTATCTGTTTGGTTTTCTGGCCATAGTTTTTGATTATATGAAGGAATTATTGACATTAAGTACCTTCCTAAGAATCTGACGAAACAGAGGAGTTTTTTCTTACATTTTTACAACATCTTTGCTGCATCTGTGCTCTTGCATCATAAGTAATCAGATATGATGGCCCCGTATACATTATTTACATAGATACACATTACACAATCTTTATTGTTTGATATCTAAAAATACCGGGTCTATCACTTAGTCTGTTCCAATGTATTATTTCAGTCATTTCAAAAGATACAAATTCGAAAATTTAATTTTATGCATTTAGTTCGAGGAACCTTCATTTGAGTAAAACAAAAATGAAACCCACTTCCGGTTTCAACGGAAGTGATACTGATTTTTTCACTTATATTTAGCACCCTGTTTATTTTTGCAATTTTTGATTTTTAGTCAAAATTACCTTTTCAACGATGTATCACACTTTTTGTTTCACTTTCGACTCGATGGAGAAAACGTCAATTGGAATTTCCAACTGTAAAAAATTGCAGTAGGCTATGATATTTTGTGTAATCTTCATTTTGACTTCAAAAATAATTGATCATCCATAAAAACATGTAAATACACCATTTTTTTGCAACTTGTACAGTTCTCAATAATTGTAGGAGTATCATAGTAACTAACGTGCATATCGAATACCCGTTAAAATTAAATCTTAATTGCCATTTTTTCCATCTAATCAAAAGCAAAATACAAGTGTGATACATCGTTGAAAGATAATTTTGAGAAGAGATCAAAAAATGTAATAAATAAACAAGGTGCCCTGTGAAATAAAAAAATCAGTGTCACTTCCGGTCGTGACATTCAATTTCGCTCCCGCTGTCTCGAAAGTTCCGAAGGAACTCAGTGGAATGATCCATCCCTGCGAGATTCCGCCATAGTTTTCCCTCTCGGCTTTCTCCTTCTCCAGAAACTCCTTCTTATAGGTACATTTAGATATACCACAGAAGGGGCCTGGGCCAATGAGTGACTTTTGTGTGCCCTCTTTGGCAAGTGTCTTCGTTTTCCTTGATTCCCGAGTGGCCGGGAACCCAGATTAAAAACCTTATTTTTCTCGTCTAACTCGTTGAGTTGTTTTCGTCACTCCCAGATAATTTAGAATCGATGACGTAGGAGCTCAATGCTTTAATAGCAGCTTGACTCTCTGAGTGTATCGCTATATCACACTTCTGATAGTTTTCTTTCTAGATTTATATCTAGACATCAATAATGAGTTACCCAAACAAATATATCAACATAGCTGATACCGTAACCAGAACTCCACACACATGGAATCTCGCTGCTGATGGTTTCTTTCAAGAACAAAACAATCTACGCTTTTTTATGGAGGTAACTGCAGAAGGAGGAAACAACCGTCGATGCAGAGAGGACCCCTTTTATTCTCAACATGAAGTAGACACATAAAATCGGAGAAATTGAAACATCTTTTCCTCCATTACGGAACCAAATTTCATTCCACTTCTTGAAAGCAATGCGTGCTGCCTTTTCCATTTGTTTTATTTTGCTCGAACAATGGCTCGCGCTCGGGACGAAAGGGGAAACGTATTTCTTTTTACGGAAGTTATGGAATTTGAAGAGATGGAAAACAAGCCGTTTTCCCTGAAGGCTTCCGGAATGAATTGACGGGAAGCGATGGGAAGACAGTTTCGATTCAATCGCGACTGAATTTTTCTTTAGAATTGAAGGTATTTTGATGCAATGGAGAAAAGGGTCTCGGAAATGAATGAAATTCAATACAAACCTAGGAAGTAAACAAAAGGGTTTTCATCGGTTTCCGTGTATCGGGGATATTAACCCCCGCTAAACACCCTGGGATCTATTAGAATATCTATAGAAATTAGAAATGCATACTGATCTTCACGTCATATTTCTGAAACGAGCAGGAAACTTCGTGTAAATTAGGCATACTTCTTCCACTATCGTATCATATATTGCGAAGTGGTTGTGGGTTCAAGTATTCCGGTGGCGATCGATCAAAGAGGTTCCGGGGTTTTCTAGACACTAGTGAGTGTTTTACGTTAGGTTTTTTTACCGTCTCTTGGTTTTTGTGATTTTCAGGTAAGTTCAAAATCGTGTGTTTTGTGTGATATTTCGAAAAAAATCATTTGTTACAAATAAGCGAGAAAAATGTCTGATAAGGAAAGGTATCAGACGTTGACAAATGATGAACTCGTATCAGAAATAGGAATGTTGGATATTTGAGATGAAAGATGAAAACAACCATCTATTTTTGACGAGCCAGAATCAAACGATGATGGAAACTTGGTCTAAGAACAAGAACGTTTCCACACAGAGCTGAACAGCGAATCATAAAATGAAGAAACAAATCCATCTAATGCAAAAAGATTGAACACTGAATCAACCAAACTAGAAAAAGGCTGTACCTAGATGAAGTTACGAAGTCCTTTACATTATCTTTTTCATTTATTTCCTCTTTTAGTTTTACTGTTAGGCAAAAATTTTTTTCAAAACCAATTTGCCCCTGACAAATAACTGCAAAGATTTTCGCAGAAGCATTTCATCTCAATTGAAAATTTTTCAATTTTTTCTGTTTTTGAGACTGGGAGTGAAAACCAGAAAAGTTTTACAGAAATGCCGAATCCTCCCAGATTATATTTTCAATTGATAACAATTGAAATTAACTTTGCTGACTTGAAATGAATATCTCTATCCGTAGATCTCAAAATGAAAGTGGCTTTAACGTATACAGGAGCAGAGTACTGATGAAACGGTTGAGCATATTTTGTTCAACTGTGGGAACCTTGATGAGTTAAGGTCAACACACCTAGGAAATCCAACACCTTCTATCCCTATGGTGAGAGGACCACTCCTGGCAGGCACGCGACATTTCTGTTCGTGTCTGAGGAGCTGAGTCTCATAGAACGATGCGGGTGAACAATGGGCCACTAGGCCTCAGTTCGGCCGGAAAGGCACCGCACAGAGTAGAAAAGAAGAAGAACGTATACAAAATTGAACAATAATGATCCATTTTGATGTTCTTTTTACGGAATTTAGGGAATTTTGAAGAGATGGAAGGCTTCTAGGAGTGAATTGACGGAAAGCGATGGAAATACAGATTCCATTCAATCGCGACTGAATTCTATAGAATTTAAGGTATTTTTATGCAATGGAAAAAAGGGTCTCGGAAATGAGTTGAATTCAATACAAACCAGGAAAGTAATAAACAGGGTTTTGTATCGTTTCCGTGTATCGGGGATATTAAAATTGAACATAATCCACCAGTATTTCAAAACAACAAGCAATGAACTCGAGCCAAGTCTCGAAAGGAATCAGTTGATATAATTGTTGATTAAAGTTGAATGAGTTCTATTGATTTCCTTCGAAGGAAATTGAAGTTCATCGCTTTCTATTCACTCAATCAGATAAAATGGAGGCTTTATTGACTTGAAATAGATATCTTCTTCAGTCGACTTCAAAATGAAAGCTCATTTTAACGTACGCGAAATTATTCAATAATGACAAATTTTATTATGTGATTTTTCTTTTTTCTATGTGCAATAGGGATGTTGACTCATGTTACGAATTCATATAAATTGAGGGTTTCCGCATAGAAGGAAATTTTTGCAATCCTAAAAAACCATTTTAGTGATCTTATTATTCTCGTTGAATTAAATAAAGCTGATTTAAATTATGTTATTTATTATCAACTATCACGTGACTGCGAACGCCAATCAGAGGTAATACGGATAGTGACGTCAAACTATCCGTATTGTCATTGCAAATTCGAATGTTCGGTGCTCAGATCAACAAAATACATTCATAGGCCGGGTTCCACAAAACTCCAATCACCTTGATTATTGAAATGTCATAATTTCTCTGCAATTTTCAGTTCATTTTTGACATAAACCATCGACTTACTTCAATATAAACGATTTGATTGCCAATCAAGCTTTGTGAAACCCACGGTTCTGTGACTTGAACCATAGTAAATATATAATATATCATATCTATGATTCGAACTTACGAAGTTGAAAGCTGAAAGAGATCAGAATACCTAGTTCGTTACAAGAACGATAATCTACAATTTTCTTTATAATGGAGATAGGATTCATCAAGGGTAATAGTAGTAACTTTACCGAAGCTAAATTCCCTTATGGTCGCAAGTTTCTTTGCTGAAAACAAGGATTTTTGTTGCAGCGGAGCTTAAAAACGAGAAATTGTCTTTGTAAGTAGCAGACTTTTAACTCATATTTATTATTACAAATAAAGAAGCAACTCATTCAGCATTTACAGACCGACCTATTTATTTTGAAGGCTTAGATTGAACTTTTCCACAAGGGATCGGGCAAAATCAGTTCGCTTTGACAGAAGTCAAAGTATGTTCACTGTATTATGACGTAATCATCAGAACGTGACAAAATGAGCATTTCCGCGGGAATTTTGAATTGTCTTTTCATTTACTCATTTTATTGGCACCTACTATATTTTAAGGAAAAAGTAATTTTTTCGTGTTTGTATAGGGTTCATCTTTAAAATAAAATAAATTCCAAAAAGTAGTCAACATCCCTATTGAAGGTATTTTGATGCAATGGATAAAAGGGTCTCGGAAATGAATGAAATTCAATACAAAACTACGGAAGTAAACAGGGGTTTGTTTCGGTTTCGGTGTATCGGGGATATTAAATTGGGAACTATCCACCAATATTTTACAACAGTAAACAATGAACACAAGAAAAGTTCCGGGAGAAATGAATTGAAACATTTTTGACAGAACTCGAATTAATTTTATGAACTTCTTCGATGAAAATTGAATCCACAATTTTTGAATAATCCACCCATTATACGTCTATTTGCTCGGTCATAATAATACCCACTAATCACTAATGAACAATGAGAAACTGATCACTGCTGTCAGATGCTTTATATTCATACATTTATAGATTCCGATTAAATTCTTTGGAATGAAGTTTTTCCGTATTCTGAAGTACTCCATTAATGAATATGGTTATATCTTGTCAATGGAGGAGGGGAATCTTTTTTCATTATATCAATTAAAGCCATTTTTGTTACAAAATATACAACGACAAGTTTTCCAAAAATTTCTTATGGTCAACTTGACTTTATCCAGACTTGTAATATTCTTGACTAAGTTCTGCACCCTTGTTTAAATATATTTGGTTATTGGGGTATAGGTGACAAAATTCAGTGAAACTACTCTTTATTTTTATTCATCAATGACAACGTTTCGGCTATTGTTTTTAGCCATTCTCAAGTCTAAAAAGAAATTACTCTACTTTAGATATTACAATAACAATTATACAGTTTACATATTCTTTAGGGACACAAAAACAATATCACAAACAACAAAACACAAGACAGGAATTTAGAGAACTCCCTCACCACTATGAAAATAAGTATTTCTACAACAGAGCAAGCACCATCGTTATTTTTATCTGTATTCATGATATCTGAGATGTGAGGACATTATATGTAATTATATTCTCACAAATTGCTGGCAATATATCCGATGAAAAACGTGTGTTTTCGATGTGATGTGTCAGATCAACAACAAACCGTCATCCATCTCACATCGAAAAAACACGTTTTCATCGGATATGTTGCAGCAAATTTTGTGAGAATTTTGGTTGACGTGGGGAGATTTACCGAGAATATAATTACATATAATGTCCTCACATCTCAGATATCATGAATACAGATAAAAATAACGATGGTGCTGCTCTGTTGTAGAAATACTTATTTTCATAGTGGTGAGGGAGTTCCTAGATTCCTGTCTTGTGTTTTGTTGTTTGTGATATTGTTTTTGTGTCCCTAAAGAATATGTAAAACTGTATATTTTTATTGTAATATCTAATAATCTAATGGCTAAAACCATAGCCGAAACGTTGTCATTGATGAATAAAAATAAAGAGTAGTTCACTGAATTTCGGTCACCTATACCCCAATAACCAAATATATATACAGATTACAGACTTGTAATAGAGAGGTCTTGTCATGGTCGCCAAAGGTTAAAATCTTCAAGAAATATATTTAGTAGTAGTGTATAAAGTATAGTAGGCTACTCGCGTATAAGTGGCTGTTATTCTTTCGCTTTAGACTCGTAGCCTGAACTTCACCTCGTGAATAATAGCTACACGATCACTGAATCATATTCTATAAATTTTCTCAATCAGATATATTGAAGCTTTGTTGACTTAAAATTAATATATTTTTTCCGTCGCTCTCAAAATGAAAGGTGGGTTTAACGCATACAAAATTGAACATAATGATCCATTTGATGTCTATTTACGGAGGTTATAGAATTTTGAAGAGAAGCAGTCTTCCCTGAAGGTTTCCCGGAATAATTGACGGTAAGCGATGGGAAGACAGTTTCGATTCAATCGCGACAGACAGAATTTTACTTTAGAATTGAAGATATTCTTATGCAATGGAGGAAAGGGTCTCGAAATGAGTTATATTCAATACAAACCAGAAAAGTAAACAGGGTTTTGCATCTCGGTTTCGGTGTATCGGGGATATAACCTTCGTTACACACCCTCGGGTCTATTAGATCCCATCGAAATTAGAAATGCATACTGATCTTTGCATATTTCTGACATCAGCAGGAAACTTCGTCTAATTTAGGCATAGTTCTTTCATTATCGTATTATTATATTGCGAAGTGGTTGTGGGTTTAAGTATTTCAGTGGCGATCGGTCAAAGAAGTTCTGGGGTTTCCTAGACCCGAATGTGTGTTTCACGTAAGATTTTTTACCGTTCTTGGTTTTTGTGCTTGAAAGTTCGCTTGAGGCATCTTTTTTATTTTTGCCGACGATATTATGAATAGAGCTGTTATTTGATCTGATAAGATGTTCTTTTTTTTGAAAATATATGTTATATTAAACGTACATATTCTACTTCAATCGAAAAATATATTTAATCGAATGATTCAATGCAGAAATGTATAATATGGGAGGATTCTGCATTTCTAAAAAACTTATCAGGGTTTCACCCCCAGTCATTGAAACAGAATAATTGAAAACAATTAATCAAGATAAAATGATCATGCGAAAATCTTTTCACTAATTTGTAAGGAGCAAATTGGTTTTGAAAAAATGTTGCCTAACATAACAGTAAATAAATGAAAAGATATGTAATGTTTCGGTGTCTAATCAGACACCTTCTTCAGACAAACCTGTAAAATCTTCAGAATTACTTGTTTTTTCGTTGCAGTATAATAAATTGATTTTCATTTATTTCTTTTTTTTAGTTTTACCTTTAAGTAACAATTCTTGAGAAAAAAACCAATATGCTCCTGACAAATTAGTGCAAAGATTTTCGCAGAAGCATTTCATCTTTATTAAATTTTTTTATTATTTCTGTTTCAGAGTCTGGGAGTGAAAACCTAAAAAGTTCTTTAAAAAGGCAGAATCCTCCCAGATTATATCAATCGATAACAAATGAAATAATTAAGCTTTGTTGACTTGAAATGAATATCTTTTTTCTGTCGATCTCGAAATGAACAGTGGTTTTAACGTATACAACATTAAACAATAATGATTCATTTTGATGTTCTTTCTACGGAAGTTATGGAATTGTAAAGAGATGAAAAAAGCCGTTTTCCCTGAAGGCTTCTAGGAATGAATTGATGGAAAGCGATGGGAAGACAGATTCGATTCGATCGCAACTGAATTTTTCTTTAGAATTTAAGGTTTTCTTATGCAATGGAAAAAAAAGTCTCGGAAATGAGTGGCTTTCAATACAAACCAGGAAAGTAAACAGGGTTTTGCATCGGTTTCGGTGTATCGGGGATATTAAATTGGAGATAATCCACCAATATTTCAAAACAACAAACAATGAACTGAGCAAAGTTTCAAGGAATCAGTTGATTTAATTGTTGACTGAAGTTGAATAAATTCTGTCAATTTCCTTTGAAGGAAATTGAAGTTTTTAAATCACTTTTTGTTCATTCAATCCGATAAAATGGAGGCTTTGTTGACTTGAAATAATATCTTTTTTGTCGACTTACGACACGAAATCATTCAATAATGACAAATTTTATTATGTGATTTTTCCTCTTGCAATGTACAATTGTCATGGGCAATCGAACATAAAATGTTCACAAGCGCTGTATAATACCTAATTTCTTCGGAAAACGTAAACGAACATTGAAGATTGCGAAGATATCTACAGAACCAGGTTTGATAATTTTAACTCAAGGATCAAAAGAATTTCGTTTAGTTTGAACAATGATGATTAAATCGATTCGCTAAGAATTTATGAGAAACATTAGATAAATAGGTACTACCCAGAATATTAGGGAACCTGAAATCTACAGAGTCCAATTCAGAAATTTCTGATAGCGATGTATGAATATTCCTGTCTTCATTTTTTTCCTAATAGCTCATGATGACAATCAGACAATATTCAATTTATCAATGGGGAAAATCGTACGTAATGTTGTTTCCATTATATGGCTCTATAAAATAACGAATGTCATGAAATAAAAGTACTCACCCTCCGGAATGTGATGTCTTGATGAAGACGTTATCTTTCATCCACCGAAATGTCATAGCAGAAGATCCACGTGCTGCACAAGATAATACAAAATCTTCGTGTATCCTTATTGTTCCAGGTTTATTGACTGAGAGACTCTGTTGAAAGAATATAAAATACACATACATTATAAAATTCTTGAGTTTCACGTTGAAGTATGGTTAGTCTTAGTTTCCGGATTTTTCTAAACTTAACAGAAATATCCTAGCTCAGACCAATTAGTATTCATGTTTTTTCGGCTCTTATAATCAAAATGAAAGAACATGATGAATGGAAAGAAAAAAATACAAAGGTATGATATTTTCATCGATAGTTTTTGTTCGTTTGCTGAACTGTAAGATGAAATTTCTAAAAACTTTATGGGTTTTCACCCCCAGTCTCTGAAACAGAAAAATTAAAGAAATTTTCAATTAAGATGAAGTGCTCCTGCGAAATTCTTTGCACTTATTTGTTAGGAGCAAATTGGTTCTGAAAAAATTCTTGCCTAACAGTAAAACTAAAAAAGGAAATTAATGGAAACGATAATGTAACGTTTTGGTGTCTACATCAGACACCTCAGAAGGTATTTCCTTTTTGAGTTTTACTGTTAGGTAACAATTTTTTCAGAACCAATTTACTCGCGACAAATAAGTGCAAATATTTTCGCAGGAGAACTTCAACTTAATTGAAAACATTTTTTAATTATTTCTGTTCCAGAGACTGTTGTTGAAAGTCGGATCATTCTCATAATCTCAATGAGAACATGTCGAACATATACTTTTTTATTAATTCCACTGAAAAACCATCAATGACGAAACAAAACAAAAATGTGACCAGAAGTTAGCAGGTAGAGAAAACACAGTAAATGTGTAAACGTATATTTTGAGTTGGTATGTAAATAAACTTCAAAAAGTAATACAGGGTTTTACAAAGACAAAGTTCCAGTCATCTCCCTTCAGAAAAAATTGAATTGAATGAATAGCTACATTTGTTTATATCTTCAATACCATATTTTTAACGACCTATCAAAGTTTTGAATCAGAAAACAAAACATTGAGTACAGTATACAGGTTGGAAATTCACATCTGAAATATACGATATACAATGCATCAGACAGAGAATTCTTCCCTCCAGTTGCACAGATGAATAGTCGAGACAATCAGTTGCTGTAACACACTCAGTTCAGTTGTCTTACTCATTATTCTAGTCTTGTCTCTCTTTATTCGTTTAGAGGAGCGTAATTCTTTAGTATGGTAGGCAACAGTAAATACTTGAATGAGTATTACGGGCAGCCTGACAAATTAAAAATTCTATACGTGTAGTTCGGGTTCCCTACCATACTGCGATAAGAGAGAGACGAGACTAGATTATTGCAGTAAGACAGTTGAATTCATTCAGTTATCGCACTTGATTATCTCACCTATTCATCTGTGCAACTGGAGGGAAGAATTATCTGTCTGATGCCTTGTATATCGTATGTTTTCGATGTGAATTTCCGAATCGGTACATATATGTGTGTGAACTCCTAGCGGAAAAGTTTTGGGATAGTTTTGATATCTTCCATTTCTTATATTCTGGGTTGCTAAATCCGAATCATAGGTTTGCTAACGGAAACATAGAAAAAAATACAAAAAAAGATGAAAAACCTCATTCTTGGTCAGTTTTTTGCTTATTACTCGGAAACTATCAACTTTGCTTGCTTGCTTTTGCCATACAAAACGAAAGTGCATAAATTTCCTTCAAATTGTACTACAACAGCTTGTTCTGCGACAACCCGTTCTGGCTTAAATTATAGTTGAAAATGAGATGTTTTCTAGTACTCAATAAAATGGGAGAAAATCTATGGTTTGTTCACACTACGGACACACAATTTTGCATGAAGCTCATTATGACCATCTTTCATTTGGCCGCAACATTTCATTCCGATTTTTTTCGTTTAATATGAAATATAGCCATTCAAAATTTTTGTTCCCCAATATCTCAGACAAAACGAATACATGGCCATTCAAATATTTGTTCCTCCATATCTCAGACAAAACAAAACCAATCGATATAAAATGTTGAGGCCGAATTCAAGGTGCTTATAATAAGCCTTATGTAAAACTGTGTGACCATAGTGTGAACAGGGACCATAGAAAATTCAATTGGCATATTAAAAAGATTAACCTTTATATTTCCATAAGAAGATACCCGATTCGAGTGAAATTTTTTTTTGTGAATCGAGACTGATATACTGAATGTTCATTCAAAATTTCAAGAGGATATCATCATCCGAACCATAAAGTTTAATTTTTTTTTCATTTATTGAGTCGTAGAAAATATCTCATTTTCAACTTTAATTTGAGCCAGAATGGGTTGTCGCAAAACAAGCTGTGGTAGTACAATTTGAAGGAAATTTCATGTACTTTCATCTTGTATGGCAAGGTCTTTCACGGAAAGTTGATAGTTTCCGAGTAAAATCAAAAAACTGACCAAGAATAAGATTTTTCATATTTTTGTTTTTTTTTCTATGTTCCGTCACGAAATTTCGTTAGGAAACCTCAAATTCGGCTTAAGCACCCCAAAAAACATAAAAATGAAAGGAATCAAAACTACACCAAAACTTTCTTGCTAAAAGCACAATTTAACGGGATTAATTAGAATATACCAATACAAAATTGGCATTATTCTGAAACTATGCAAAATATTCAGTCAGTTCTAAATAAACATTTACTTCCAGCATATATAAGCATAACTCATAAAAAATTCAACGCTCAAATAAGTATCATAGGCTCTCTCCTGCTCCGCAATGAATATAAAATGATATTCACCCTACCTATCCGATAAAAGCAGAGCTATATCGTTCCCAACTTCGATTAACTCCAACACCCCACAAACTACCACCTTCACACCTCTCCATGTCTCGTCTGTATTTATAATTCAAGGTGTAGTGTAAGGAAATACTCACCGCCGTAGACAAAATTGGCCCGGAATTTATGTCCTCGTCAAGTACGGTTAAGTTGCTGATAAATCTTCTTGCAGACCATCTCGTGAAACAGATTTAAGGGCTTCTCCATCCCTCTTGTCGTGGTAGATACGGACGGCAACGTCTGCACCAGCCACGTTGATTCTGGAATGTGAACATATCATCTTGATGGAGGGATATATCTTTTCTGTCCGAGGAGGATGATGAAAACTGGACTGATGAATGGAAGGTTGAGCGAGAGGAATACGAGAAATTGGCCGTTTGTGGAGGGAATTTTCGGACCCTTTTATTTTTTATTCCAAAACATGTAATTTCACAACTAGCAATTCTGACGAATGTTAAAATTTTCCATCAGTGGCGTGACCAGAATTATTGTATAAATTAAACGAGCTACATTTTTTACAAGAATTTCTGTTGTAATCCCATTTTAAGTTCAGTTCACCAAATGAATGAACAAAAAAAAAAAAAACAAATTTTATTCAGTTTCAATTATTTTTAGCCCATCCTTCTTCCAAGGTTGATCACAACAAAAAAAGTACGATCAAGTGCCTTCTTTTTCCTACGAGTTTCGTATCTTGGAACTTCGCAAAGTTTCTAATTTTAGTCAAAAGCTAAAAAACGGCTGTTTTCATTTCTGAATCGAAAATGATTGTGCGAGTACCGGGTTTTTCACTATAAATTGACCCCCCCTTAAACTTTGTTACTAAAGGAGATACGAAAAAATGTTTCTCATAAAAGTTTCACGAAATCAATTGAAGTTTTTTCATATGACTCCATAAACTGAAATATATACAGGGTGGCCAACATATTGAAGCCAACTTCATTTTTTCAAATAGAACACCCCATATATTTTTCTACATTTGGATAGCTCTTTTTCCCCTGATTTCGAATATGTAACATATGTTGGTCTGTCTTCCTTATTATCAGAACCACAGAGTTTCAAATTTCAAGAACCATCAGGCATAGTGTTTTGGGAGTTCGTGAATATTTAAGTGGACAATTTTATCTTTGGATTGGTAATGGCGCACCCACATTATGGCCACCAAATAGACCCGATTTAATCCCGTTGAACACGTTTTTATAGCCGTTCCTGAAGGAAAAAATTTACTTCAGCAATAATGATAATTAATCAATGAAAGCTGAGAATAATATACATGATATAAAATCAACCAATATTAAACCCATAATTCAGAACTAATCCCGTCAACGCACAAAGAATAATGATAATATTGTAATGATTAAAAACAAATATTGAAGCTTTAATTTCTAACTTGAATCAAAGCCATAATTATGCTATAGAAAATAGTCTGAACAACTTGAGACAACGATAGGATTGAATGAAGGTGGTCATTTCGAGCAATTTCTTTAGTTGATGTTATTCTTACCATACTACCATAGTTTATTATTTTTCATTGGTGTGGAAAATTGAAGAGACACATCCACATACCGATGGCCTAACTGTAATACCCCGTATCTAAAATAAGTGAATTTTTCGCTAAAATCTTTCGAGACAAAAAAACTCGATTTTTTCAATTTTTCCAAAATACTTTCGTTGCCTGTTACTAAGAAATTATATTATTCTTTCTATTTTCAGAAAAAAATTTTGCCTTCATTCGTTTTCTGATTTAAATTCGTATTTTGTCTCTTCTGTAAAATTCACTTATTTCAGATACGGGGTATTACAGTTAGGCCATCGATACGCATTTATATTCGAGATCAGGAGGAAATAGCCTATCAAAAAAAGGAAGAATATACAGGACAGGATGTCCCATTTGAAAAAATATAGTTGCATTCAATGTTCTTCACCCTGTATATCTTCCCATTGACGTTATCATAACTCCAAAAATGAGCATTTTCAGTAAACGCTTTCTGCCACTTGTGAAATGATTACAGATCTTGCCAGGTGGTTCTTAAAATTTGAAACTCTATGATTCTCATAATAACAGAGATAGACCAACATATGTTACATATTCGAAATCAGGGAAAAGGAACTAGCCAAACATGGAAAATATACAGGGTGTTCCATTTGAAAAAATGAATTTGCCATCAATAGGTTGGCCACCCTGATGTATATATTTCAATATGTGAATTCATATTGTAAAACCTCAGTCGATTTCGTTGAATTTTTATATGAAACATTTTTCTGCATCTCTCTTAGAAACAAAGTTAAAGGGGGGGCTCAAATTATAGTGAAAAACCCGGTACATCCTACTGAAAACTGAAGTTCTAGCTGTCAAGCCTTTTTTGGTTAGATTGCAGTGATTTTTGGAATCTGATTATTTTTTTATTGAAGCAACATTCAGGACGACTATGTTGAAAAAAAAATTGCAAAATACTTACTGCATCGGAAAATATGAATTTTTCAAACCAGGCCAATACATTGTAAAAACACTCAAAAAATATGTATAGTCATTCATTAAACTTTTATCTCTTGATCGTTCAAGCCAAGCTGTTGGAAACTGTCGCTTTCTTCTTCGGGGCTAATGAATATTCATTTCTCACAACGCCGATTAGGAATTGGCGCATTCGCCATTTTCCAATAGTTGTTTATTGTGTTTCGAAGTAATTACGATTACTTTCAGAAACGGTTTAACGTTTAATACAAATCTTGAAATTCAAATATTTTTACTTATAATCAAATCGATATGAATATACATGCGAAAGCTTCTGTCTGCACATCTTATATACGACCAAAAAAAAAAACCCAAAATTCAATGACTTCGTGACGAGATTCGAACCCAGTGCCTGAAAATTATGAGTCCTGGGGCCTATTGCAACAAATACTTTGCAACTTTTAACTTTTCAAATGATTTAAATTGCACGAAACGCAATCATTAATGAAAAGTGCATAGTGGAAAGTCAAGTGCAAGTGAGAATCACTTCGCAGAAATTAAATATTGGGAGAAATGTTTTGCGGTATTCCGCAGTAGTTTCGGAGCTGACGTTTGAAATTTTTACTATTTCCTTAATATTTTCGCGAACTCACATCTGATCAACCAAGAATTAGAAATTTAGAAGGAGCACAAAGACTTTCAAAGGACCCCGCACATTTTGTATGGGAATTGGGTCCCGGTGGATTTGGCTGAAAATTTGATATGATGTTCTACTAATCCTTCTGATCAAATGTCTCCACGATCACGAAGCTGAAAAATGCATACTTCTAGGAGTTTTTAGCGATTATTTGTATCCATTATGACTTACGTATTACCGTTCACACAGAACGGTGGATTTGGCTGAAAATTTGATAAGATGTTCTACTAATCCTTCTGATCAAATGTCTCCACGATCACGAAGCTGAAAAATGCATACTTTTAGGAGTTTTTAGCGATTATTTGTATCCATTATGGCTTACGTATTACCGTTCACAGAGAAATATTTGAAAATATTTTGAATTGACAGAATCTGCTTTCAATAATCACGAAATATTTTCAAACATTTTTGTGTGAACGGTAATACGTAAGCCATAATGGATACAAAAAACGCTAAATACTCCTAGAAGTATGCATTTTTCAGCTTCGTGACTGTGGAGACATTTGATCAGAAGGATTAGTAGAACAACAATTTTCAGCCAAATCCACCGGGAGCCAATTCCATACAAAATGTGCGGGGTCCTTGTGAAACAGTGGATCCGTAGGAAATTTTCACAAAAATTTTTTTGTGAGATATGGACCAACTGATTCATGGTCACTGTAGTTCTCTAATGGAACGAGTTAGGGACTTTGTCCCATAGATATGGGACATGGACATGTCCATATGCTTCTGTATAAAAAGAAAACATCAGTTTATCAGTTTCGTAATTACTCCAATTCCAAGTTGTCTCATTGATTTTTAAATGTTAACGGAATTAAATACCCGATCAATGTCAAACATGATAGAAGGTCAAGGACGCTTATGAAGGGTTTTTCAAAAAGAGATGTTATTTTGAATAGCCTGCGCTATATCGGTAGATGTCACCATTGAAGCTGTCATTTTTTGACATTTGACAAATAGAAACTACGCCATTAATAAAAATGAAATGATAAACGCTTCAAGAACGCATTGAAATTATTAAAATTCACTATAAAAATGGTGAGAATTTGACAAAGACGGTTCGTGAAACTCGAACGAGTTGTCGTGAAGCACTTTGTCAAACTGCAATGAAGAAATCGATGGAAAAATTCGAGATGTTGGAAAAGTTAGTGATGTGAAGAATAAAACCCGTGCACGTCGCTCGACAACAGCCGGGAATATTGCCGCTTTGCCGAAGGCTGGAGCAACAGTTACGGTAAATGGATTGCGCTATCGAGAGATGATTAATGATTTTTATGGCCGAAATTTGATAGCATTGATCTGGACAACGTTTACTTTCAACAGACGTCGCTACGTGCCACACAAGCAACGAAACCATTGATCTTTTGAGGGAAAAGTTTCCGGACCGTGTTATCTCTCGAAGAGGTTATCACAATTGGCCACCAAGATTTTGTGATTTAACACCTTGCGACTTTGTCCTTTGGGCCACGTGAAAGAGAAGTTCTACGCCAATAGCCCAGCATCGATTTGAGACCTCAAAGATGGAATTCGTGAGGCTATCGAGGACATAGGGCAGCCACTTTGCTATTTGGTTATGGAAAATTTCATTGAAAGGATATGGTACTGTGAGCGTGGCCATTTGCCTAATGTTATTTTCCACTATTAACGGCATAGCTTCTTCTTTATAATGAAATGAACATCTGATCATTTATATTGAAAAATGGCATTCTTCTTTGAATATCAAAATAACACCTTTTATTGGAAAACCCTCTAGTTGTGCTAAATTTCTACAGAAAAGAATCATTTGCGGATCAAAAAAAACCTAGCCAGTACTGCTGGTCTGGATTCACGTACTATATATTATTATGTAAAATAGGCTTAAGCATTCCTTTTATGATGTGAATGCACTCGCACCATTTCCTGGAAGTATCTAGGCGAGAGCATATCTCCTGAGTCAGCACATCGGCTCGAGCGAGCTTTCCTTATGTTAAAACTCAAACTATTGTAACCATTATTATTCAGTCTGCTACCAAATAAACTTGCTTCCAGATAAATAGTTTTCTTTTTAAAAACGTGATCCAAGAGTGAAAAAATATAATTATATATATTCTTTTGAATTGAGAGCTAACAAAATACAATACATGAAACAAAAAAATCCCTAGCTGAGGTTGGTGCAAAACGGGCAACCATACTATTCTGGCGTATGATACCAGAGCACAGGGAAAAATCTCAGTAGAAAAAACTCTGTCTCGCCGTTTTTACAAAATTGAATCTTAAAAATATTCGAATAAATACCTGAATATTTAGATACAAAACACTTAATTCATGCTCTTGGGCCAGGAGGGTGTTTTAAACCAGGTGTGATTCACGTACTTATAACCTTGAGGGTGAGGAGCTTAAGGGCCAGTTTCATCGATTGCTGATAAATTACTGATAGCTATCTTGCACATGTCTGTGAAATGAATATATCTCATTCGATCAAAAATTGGGGCCTTTATGAAAATCCATATCAAAAACCAGAATGCATTTCGATGTAATAAATGCTGACATCTACCAGTAACTTTAATTTTCATTGAATGTTTTTAAGTTCAAAAGGGAAAGTTAAATTCTTAAACGGATAGAACAACACAAAGGCCTTTGGGTATATTAACTAGGAATGATCGTTTTTCCAATATGACTAAGCGTTCGAAAGATTTAGAGTTGACGTCAAATATTTCTTGATTTCAAAAACCTAATATCCGAGATATCCCCTGAGATTTCCCGAAACTCCATCCTGCTCAGATCCTAATCAAAATCCGTTACAGAGCGACACATATCGCCGATGAAAAACAAGCTTTTTCATCCCCCTCATACACGTCCGCTGAAGAAAATAGATGACCCATCCGTTCAGTCGGCGTTCAGCTATCGTTAATCCTTCAACGGGCGTAATTATTATTTTTCGAAGCGCCAGTCATAAAGCCAGCCGTTCTACCCTTCCGTGGAACGCCATTTATTACTCGAGATGTCAATTTCAGGTCGATTACAAAACAACGCTTATCGTTAGGCCGACTGCCGCTATCGCTCGATCGTAGTGCCATCTATATGCGAAAGCGGCATTGTGGCTTATTTGGCTACCTGACATCTGTCGTCGTAAGTAGACTACCACACTAGTCGAAATTGTAGAAGTGGAGATAGTCCAGATTTTTCCGGGATATTTTATTTCGAGCCACTTTCATGTCGACTAAAATTTTATTCATTTGAAGCATTTGCTGCTACATACATTCATCGTTATCCAAAAGTATGAATATATCACCAAAAGTCTTGGGTTTCTCAAGAAATAATCATGTTCTGGAAATAAGTTGAATTTGTTCCCTATTTCAAATGGAATATATCCGAAAAAAATCTTTATCTGCGAAAATTGTAAGATCCGTATGTTGTACCTTTCTGTGCTCGGCCTTAATAATACCCTTTAATCACAAGGGAATAATGAGATTATAATTCGCTGCTGTCAAATGCTTCAAACATTTAGCTTTGATATAATATTCTTTAAATTGGTATTTCTTCAGTATTCTAAGTACTCCAACTAACAAATATGAGCATACTTTATCAATCGAGGGCCAAATCTACTTTCATTATATCAATTGAAGCTTTTTTATTACAAAACATACAATGACCAGTTCTACAAAAATGTCTGATGTGTCAACTTGACTTTTTCCACGCTTGTCATAGAATGTCACCCAATGTTCAGGAAATATATTTAGTAGTCGTGGATAAAGTATAGTATGCTACTCGCGTATAATAGCTGTTATTCACTCGGTGATTTGGGCCACTCGCCTACGGCTCGTGGCCTAAACTTTACCTCGCGAATAATAACTATCATTATACGCTCGTTGCATAATATACTATTGCGTTTGTTACTCTGAGCTTAATACAGCGCCATTTATTATCCGAGATGTCAATTTCAGGTAGATTACAAAACCACCGCTCTTGATCGTAGTGCCATCTATATGAGAAGATGGCTTGGTACTTGGTACATCTGTCATCGTTAGTTGACTATCACTTTGAAATTGTAGAAATGAAATAAAACAAGATTTTTCGGGCGTGTTCTATTTCAGGATAATTTGATTTCGACTAGAATTAACTTAGTTTATTGTATCAGGTATGCTACTCGTACATTGTGGATTGTTAAGGAGGTTACATTTCCCTGAGACAGTCTTTTGTTTCTGAAATTGCGCTACTGCTTGAACTCCAGTTCCAAAAGAGCCCCAAGGAAGTCAAATAGGCGCTCCTTCTATAATTATCCCATCCAAGACATTCTTTGCGCAGGATCGCAATGACGAGGCATCCTGTGAGTGAGTAAACAGTTATTTCCTCCTCTTTCCCACTGTTTCAGTTCCTTTCTTCTACCTGCATTTGCGTTCATCACAAAAGAATTGTACCTTGTATTGCAGAAGAGTTATTTTTGAGTTGTACTGGACCATTTGTAATACAGTTTTGTCTTTCGAAAAATCAGGAAAACCAAACGCCGAAGATGGATCTATCCTTACCACGACAATGAGAGCTCTTTCTAATTAGCACAAATTTTTGAGTAGGTACCCAAAACGTTGATTCGATGAGTTATCTCCTCCAGACACTCTACTCCTGACTCGGTTCAGAATTAATTCTTTTTATTTCCAAAGGTAAATAAAAAACTGGAGGGTTTTTTCTTCACCGCATGAATCGGTTGATGTGTTCGATCGCATGCAGTAATGTATAGATTTTCACCGAGAATGCTCCATCTTTTCAAAGAACATCATCAAGGAAAACAACTAGTTATAACTCACATAGACAACATTTTTCAATTCAACAAAGTGGAATGTGTCTAACTGGCTCAGACAATACAACTTTCTTTCATATCTGTTCAATACACGAGTTTTAATCTGAAAAAAACTTCAGTGGCACCATAATCATGAACAACAGGAGCAGAGGAAGATATAATATGACACAACAAAACGAATGGGCAAACATGAAATTTTGGAACAACAACAAAATCATCAACTTTTCCAGTGCGACTTTTCAATCTCAACATGAAACTCAATTCATCATGCGTTTTTCCCATCGTCGCTTCCGGGACATCCTTCCAAACATAATTTGTTTTGTTTCCATCAGTCCGGTCTCGTTCTCGCGAAGATTTGTTATCTTTCCTTCGGCGGCCAGATTTCCAAGTAGGTTTTTGCCGTTCGTTTGGCCATTAGCAAGGTTTGGAAATGGGAGAGTACTGAAAAAAGCTGCATAAATATCCGGCGGTCCGTGAAACAAAGGAAATTGGGCGGACAAATCAATGTACAAGCGATAAGCTCAGTGATTTCTCAATAAATGTACATACGAGGGTTGCTTTTTGTGTTTCGTGATCAGAGAACAAAAGAAGTATTTATCCTCGAAAATAGCTTTGAACGAAATATTCTCGAGAAAAGTTTATATGATTCTGCATTAATTTGATCCAGTTGTCGAAGCACGTTTCTACTTTGATTGAGATATATCGAGAACGACATTTTTGGTTTTTCAGCTAATCTGTGATCTATCTTCAACGGCTATGTATTTCTCCCTTTTTATGTCACAATTTAATCATTTTTATCGAAATTATATGTTAAGTGGTATGATTCATGAAATACATTATCACAAACAGATACAAAATCAAGAATAAATAGAAAAATATTTGAAAACGCACTGTGTTTATCAAGCTATAACACCAATCTAAAAACCAAATTGCTCCATAAATCAGAAAATCATCTCTGCACCTGGAAGGGTCGGTGTTATTTAGAAGGTGCGAAATAACACCAAAATATCAGGACTTCTAAGGTCGGTGGTCAGCGGGTGTTAGCTGATGTTTGAAAATTTCTTAGAGTGTACCTGTTAAACGCATGTCCAGTTTTTTACGGAAACACCTTCAGGCTAATACGATGTCATAGACGTATTTCGAAGTACTGCTGTGGAATTTTTGAGATATTTCTCTTCAACGTATCCACACAAGCTATCCTAAAATAGAACCACACTCATTCATGGATTTTTGATCACGATCAAAAATTGAAAAATATCCATATTTTTGAAGGCTGCATAACCTCTCCGTTTGAACCATTATTTAAAACCTCTTGTTGCTTCCTAGAAAAAGATTTCTACAGGGTGTCCCGTAATTAGACCAACAAACTGCTAGTGGACATTATAGGTCGTATTTTAGACAGATTCGACCCAATCATATAATGCAAAATTGCTTCGTTAAGGAGCTAGTGGCCTTTGAAGATGACGTCCTGTTCATACTTTTTGCCACATATTCGCAAAACGGAGTCACATAAAGTGCTGGAAGTTTACACATTGGCTAATATCAAAAATACGCATCGATTAGATTGAGTGCATTTCTTTCATGTCAAGCACAATCGTATCATGTGGGGGGAGGGACGAAGGGTATTTTTAGTTGAAACTTTTTCAACTTTCATTATTTCGCAAGATTTACATCATATTCATTAACTCTAAGGTTTTTTTCTTGAAAAAGGATGCTCTTGTATTAAAACGCCCAGATGCACCATCTCTGAAAAAAAATGATTTGAAATTTTCTCTCTTTTCACTAATTACTCAATGTTCACTTTTGTTTTGATTTTTAATCTGGGCGTTATTATACAAGAGTATCTTTTTCAAGAAAAAACATCAGAGTTTATGAATAACGAAAGTAAAAAAGTGTTAACTAAAAATACCCTTCGCCCCCCTCCAAATGATACGATTGTGCTTGACATGGAAGAATTGCATTCAATCTAATCGATGCG
Organism: Propylea japonica; assembly: GCA_013421045.1. NCBI lineage: Eukaryota > Metazoa > Arthropoda > Insecta > Coleoptera > Coccinellidae > Propylea > Propylea japonica. Next base: position 12,822,009 of record CM024248.1, on the reverse strand, counting down.
TATTTTTGATATTAGCCAATGTGTACACTTTCAGCACTTTATGTGACTCCGTTTTGCGAATATGTGGCAAAAAGTGTGAACCAGGACGTCATCTTCAAAGGGCACTAGCTCCTTAACGAAGCAATTTTGCATTATATGATTTGGGTCGAATCTGTCTAAAATACGACCTATAATGTCCACTAGCAGTTTGTCGGTCTAATTACGGGACACCCTGTATAAGTAATTTCATAGTGTTTTCTATTGATTTCACATTAACGCCATTTTGTTCATATGGGACGTGAATTTTTAATTAAGTGTCAGCTGATGCCGCAAAACATCTGATGTAGTGTTGGTTCCCTAAGCCCCATTTCGCACCAAAGCCAGTCCAGTCAAGTCGAGTCAAATCAAGTCGGATTGGAACTATTAACTTCGTTAAAATCGTTTAAACAAATGCAATGTGAAATCTAGTTTCACACTAGGGCCTAGTGTGAAACTAGATTTCACTTGCATTTGTTTTAAACGATTTTAACGAAGTTATAGTTCCAATCCGACTTGACTTGACTCGACTGGTCTGGACTGGCTTGGTGCGAAATGGGGCTAACAATAACAGGAAATCATAGGAAAATATAATCTGAAATACAAGTCTAATAAGTGTCTTTGGAAAACCCATAACAATGTTGTAAAACTGATAATCCTATCATTTAAGATGTGACTGAGTCTATCTGTCCAGATAATGAAAATGCATCTAAATTGAGTGAAATGTGTGTTTTTTTTTGCCAGTGGAGAAAATGATTATCTGAACTGATCTAAAATAGTTTAAAACATAATTTATTTTGTTTTCATCAGCCTGGTATGGTTTTCGGGAAGATTTGTTACCCTTTCTTCAGCGGCCAGATTCCCAAGTAGGTTTGTTTGCCTTCGTTTGGCCATTAGCGAGGTTTGAAATGGGCAAGGCAAGTACCAGAAAAAGCTGCATAAATATCCGGCGGTCCGCGAAACAAACGAATTGGGTGGACAAATCAATATGAAAGCGATCTGATAAACTCAGTGATCTATGAATAAATACGAGGTGCCTTCATGTTTCGTGATTGTTAAACGAAAACAAATTACTCTTCGGAAATCGCTTCATGTAATAAAATATATCCCATAAAGCTGTATTTATAAACTCTCTGCTTGACTGATCTGAATAAGGAACCACGTTTACCATTTTGAAAAAGTTGAATTGAATTACACACGCATAAATATAATTCTGGTCTCTGGGGAGAAACTATCAAGGGTGAAATGAACTCTATGTCATCGATACAGGTAATATGGATGCTAAGAAGATCATGGTTTGAGTTAGGATACCTAGTCACTTGGGATTCTAAGAAATGTGAAGATTTCAATACCCTTTTTTGCACCATGCCTTTTTTCATATCTATATTCGAGCCCTTTTCAGGCCATTTGTTGGGTAAATTTCTCCCAAATGAGTCGCACTTTTACACGATGCCTTTTCAAGGGTTGTTTCAAGGGGTTGCAGGTAGTAATTCCAAATTTGCAAACATTAAAAATTTGATATTTTACCTTAAGTTTTTGTTTTGTTGGAATAGTTTAGAAAGAATCCATGGTATCTGTAATGAATATTTGGGAAAACAATAAAGTAATTCCGGCAAGGATAAAGATTTTTTTGAGACGAACACATAAAAACACTTCTCGTTCAAATATGTTTCATATATTTTTTTTGAGCATTTTCGCTTATCATAAAGAATTATTTGAAGAATTATCGACACTGAACTGTTATCGATGGTGATATACCATACACCACCATCGATTTATTCAGATACACGATATCGCGGTAGGATAGTTTTCAAATCACATCAGAAAAATGCATGAATAAACAACCTTCAAAAATGACAAATTGGTGCACTGCGATTGACATGCTGAAGGATTAGTCTCTGCTCTATCAAACATTCTTCCGTTTTGTTCCATTCAGGACTGCACCGGATCCGTTGCCCGATTGACCGTAAAAACGCCGGAATTTTGCATCAATACCGGCAGATATCACCCAATTTCGCCGATTGTTGAGCGGCGCAATCAGCCACGCTTCGTTTGGGTCCGAACAATATGGGATTGTTCGTCTTCCCCTAGAACAGAGCTGCATTTGAAGCGGGAATCTATTAGATTACGCGAAATGCCAAAAAACTTCTGGGATAAAAGTACCAGTTGTTGATGAGAACTGGTAGTTGGTATTTTCATCTATTTGTTTGTTCACGATTCCTAGAACGATGGGGAGAATTGAAATTTATTATTTGAACAATCACATGCTTAAAGTGCAGTGCATATCCTTTTCTTGTTTGCGCTTTGGTTATAAATTACTCAACAATATTGCTGAAAGAATGTTACTTATATTTCATCAGAATAACTCCACAGTGGTTGAAATTAGCCAAGCTCATATTAATAATATTATGATATACTTTATTGGGAGAGAAAGAATAACAAATAAAAATGGACCTTGACATTGTCGGAATTCCAGATGCCACACGTATATGTAAAAAAGCAATACAAACAATATCAGCAATAATCAATAAATGAAAGCAATAAATTATTCTCTATGAAGGAAGACCACGAAAATAAGGAAATAAAAAACAAACATGATAGCAAGAAGGTTACGAGAAAAATTACAGGTTGTAGGAAAAAAGAAGTATGCTCTGTTTGTGAATATTTGAATATGATTATGACATGTGGTAGCGGTGTCGTTCATTTGTGAGTTGGGCCCATGCTGAGAGTACTAGTGCTGAAAAAGCTTCAGTTTGAATATGTGCATGGTCGATTTTACCCTTCAATATGGTCGATATTAACCAAGCAATTCGTCTGTTTTGATCATATTAATACAAAGATTAGAGGGTGATATTTGACTAGGGCTTGAGTAGTCAATATTGCTGAAAGAAAACCTCATAGGTACATAAAAGGACAAGTTTAGTGCCGTTAACGAAACTAAAATTTCAGTTGTCCTGAAAGTAAACTAGGACGAGAAAATTGATTGATCAAGTTCGAACGAATTTTCACTCATTGCTGTTTCACTCAAAACAGCATCGTTAGTATCTCGAACTTCTAGGGCTACGTTAAGAAGGAACAGCAACAACTTGAATCCAACCATCAGATGATGGATGTTGTCCTTTTCATCATTAATTTTACAGCAAATCCATCCCTCCATAATTTAATAGAACTATCTGAAACCCTTCTGTAGTTTTGAAGACCATCCGCCTTCAAACCGCGTCATTCGGTCGTAAACACCGCCCAAGCACCCGTATTAACTGAAAGCCCGCAATTGTCGCCCAGATAGAATCTCCAAAAGAGATTTGGATCGGTCTGCGGCTTACCCGGACTTTCCTCCCGATACAAATGGACAAACGCCCATTGTTTCCTCAATTCTGCAATGGCGAACTCTGTCAAACAAGCGAATCGCCCATTGATTCGCCTGCTTTACCTCGGGAAAACAAGAAAATAATGATTCTGATTTAGTTGTAAATACGACGGAAATCGATTGAGTCGTTTCTGGGAAACGGTAGCGTCGCATCATAAAGCTGTGGTTTGAAAAAGCAAGAGGTGGTTATTAACTGTTGTATGATGCTATGAAGAGTATATTTAACAGAAATAACTCCATTGATCGGAAAAAAGTCTTAGGAGTTAATGGTCCTTGAAGCATTTATAGGTGGGTAGTTTAAGTTAACTGTTATTAGGATACTCCATCTCTAGATTCTCTAGATTCAAACCCCATTCACCTAATTACGAAATTCTTTGGCATTGCGAGCCTAAGGAGAGAATGCCTTGGGCGAGAACTTGTAAGAGTGGGGAAGTAGCCTCGTTGAAGCCTTCACAGTTATTAGATTTCATTAGATCTTTGAAACTGAAAGGCGAGCTGTGAAGGGTTTGACCAGAAAGTTCTGTAAGGGGCACAATCGACTTTAAGGTCGCAGTGAACAGTAACCCCTTTTTAAACTAGACTAAAACTAAACTAAGTGAGCAGGCTGGAAACACCAATGACTGGGTGATATGTTTTACGGTGCATCCATTGAAACACTCGCAGTGTCAGCCTCGGAAGACGTGTCAAAGTTAGTGTGATAACCTACAAGGGTAACATACAATTCGGGAATCTCTGAGTAGCTCCAGCCAAGACAAACCCAACATGGGTAAAAAAAAGTGTAATGATGTAATCACCGCAGTCGAATTAATATTATTGTAATCAAGAGTTAAGGTTCCGCTGAAAAATTCGAGGTTAGATTCATCTAGGATATTTACCATCCTTTATGTTTTCTTCTATAACATTGTTACCATCTCGGACTTCAGAGTGACATTAAGAAGAAACAACGACCCAATTCAATGAATTTCACCGTCCCTTTCATCGATTCAACAGCAAATCAGTTCCTCTGCATACATCAATAGACCCTTCTAAAAATGCTGTTTTAGCTTTCAGGGCCGCTCGCCTTCAACCCACACCATACGGGCGTGAACACCGGCCAAGCACCCGCATTAACTGAACGCCCGCAATTGACGCTGAGATAGGATCTCCAAAAGAGATTCAGATCGGTCTGCAGCTTACCCGGACTTTCCTTCCGATACAAACGGACAAACGCCCATTGTGTCCTCATCTCTGCTATGGCGGACTCTGTCAAACAAGCGTACCGCCCATTGATTCGCTCGCTTTACTCGGAAAAACAAGAAAATAATGATTCTGATTCAGTTGGAAATACGACGGAAATCGATTGAGCCGTTTCTGAAAAACGGTAGGGTCGCATCATAAAGCTGTGCGTTGAAGAGGCAAGGGGTGGTTATACCTTTATATGATGTCTATAAAAGTCTATAAATGGAGATAAATTCCTTGCTCGAAGAAGATTCTTGGAACTTAATGGTCTTAGAAGCATTTACTGGTGGTTAGTTTAAGTTTACTGTTACTAGGATTCTTTATATCTAGATTCTTTAGGTAGTGTTCAAGATGGCTGCTGATTTGGTTATATGTTTTATGGTGAATCCATTGAAACACTCGCAGTGTCAGCCTAGAAAGACAAGCCAAAGGTAGTGTGATAACCAAATCACCGCAGAGTAATTGATAAAAATGTATTCAAAAGTTGAAGTTCCACTAATCAATTCGAGTTTGAATTGATTTTATATATTTAATATCCTATCAGTTCTCTTATACAACATTGATAACATCTTGGACTTCCAGCGCGACATTAAGAAGAACAACAACTTAATTCTTTAAATTCCACCATCAGAGGATACATAGTCCCTTTCATTGATTCTACGAGTACAACAAATAAATTCTCTCGCAGGCATCAAAAGACATGTTCAAATGCTGGGAAAGTTGAAATATACTGTTATAGGTTCAAATACTCTTCTTTATCTCTACATTCTATAGGTAGTGGTTAAGATGCCCGCTGATGATGGAATTAAGATTTTTTTTCCTGAAATTCCTCCTCCTGAGTCAAAAGGCTGGAAACCCCACTGACTTGGTAATATGTTTTGTGGTGATTCCATTGGAACGCTCGCAGTGTCAGCCTCGGAAGACATGCCAAAGGTAGTGTGATAACTCAATCACCACTGTCTTATTGAAGATATTTTATTCAAGAGTTGAATTTCCGCTGAACGATTCGAAGTTAGATTTATCTAGGATATTCACCATCCTATATATTTTCCATCTCGGACTTCAAAGGCGACATTAAGAAGAAACAACGACCCAATTCAATGAATTTCTCCGTTCCTTTCATTGATTGAACAGCAAATCAGTTCCTCTGCATACATGAATAGACCCTTCTAAAATGCTGTTTTAGCGTTGAGGGCCGTCTGCCTTCAACCCACACCATCCGGTCGTGAACACCGCCCAAACACCCGTATTAACAGAACGCCCGCAATTATCGCCTAGATAGGATCTCCAAAGAGATTCGGATCGGTCTGCGGCTTACCTGGACTTTCCTTCCGATACAAACGGACAAACGTCCATTGTTTCCTCAACTCTGCGATGGCGAACAAGCGGATCGCCCATTGGTTCGCCCGCTTTACTAGGGAAAACAAGAAAAATAATGCTTCTGATTTAGTTGGAAATGCGATGGAAATCGATTGAGGTAGGGTCCCATCATAAAGCTGTGAGTTGAAGAGGCAAGGGTGGTTATAAACTGTTATATGATGCTATAAGCAGTCTATAAAACAGAGATAATTTCCTTGCTCGAAGAAGAGTCTTAGGACTTAATGGTCCTGGAAGCATTTATAGGTGGAAAGTTTAAGATACTGTTACTAGGATTCTTTATCTCTAGATTCTTCAGGTTGTTTTAATGGAATTAAACTGTTCAAGTTCAATCTTTTTTTGTGATTCCTTCTCCATAGATAACAAGCTGGAAACTCCACTGACTTGGTGATATGGTTTTTAGTGAATCCATTGAAATATTCGCAGTGTCAGCCTAGAAAGAAATGCAAAAGGTAGTGTGATAACCAATCACGGCTATGTATAATCGATGAAAAATGTATTCAAAAGTTGAAATTCCACTAAACAACTCAGTTTGAATGTATCTAGGATATTTTAAATCTTATCAGGATATTCAGGCTTAGATACCGCCTAAGCACCCGCATTAACTGAACGCCCACAACCATTGCCCAGATAGGATCTCTAAAAGAGATTCGGATCGGTCTGCGGCTCACCCGGTTTTCCTTCCGATACAAACAGAAAACCGCCCATTGTTTCCTCATCTCTGCGGTGGTGGAATCTGATGTCACACAAGCAGAGCGCCCATTGATTCGCCCGCTGTCTTATTGATAGATGTTGTATTCAAGAGTTGAAGTTTCCGCTGAATAATTCGAGGTTGGATTCATTTAGGATATTACCATCCTATATGTTTTCTTCTACAACATTTTTACCATCTGGACTTCCAGGGAGACATTAATTAGAAACAACGACCCAATTCAATGAACTTCACCGTCCCTTCAATTGATTCAACAGCAAATCAGTTCCTCTGCATACATCAATAGACCCTTCTAATATGCTGTTTCAGCATTTAGGGACGTCCGCCTTCAACCCACACTATCCGGGCGTGAACTCCGGCCAAGCACCCGCATTAACTGAACGCCGCTATTGTCGCCCAGATACGATCGCCGAAAGAGATTCGGATCGGTCTGCGGCTTACCCGGACTTCTTTTCCGATACAAACGGACAAACGACTATTGTTTCCTCATCTCTGCGATGGCGGACTCTATCAAACAAGCGCCCATTGACCCGCCCGCGCTTAACTCGGGAAAACAAGAAAATAATGCTTCTGATTTAGTTGAAAATACGACGGAAATCGATAGAGCCGTTTCTGGGAAACGGTAGGGTCGCATCATAAAGATGGGGTTGAAAAGAGAAGGGGTGGTTATTAACTGTTATATGATGCTATAAACAGTCTATAAAACAAAGATAACTCTCTTTGCCCGAAGATAGTTCTTAGACTTAATGTTCCTAGAAGCATTTACAGGTAGTAGTTGAAGTATACTGTTACGGGGTTCAATTGGATTATTTTTCTTTCAGATTCTATGGGTAGTAGTGAAGCTGCCTGCTGCAGTTTGAAGCTGTATGGAAAGTAAGAATTTTTAGGTGGGTGGCTATTATCTGATTTTCGATTTTCAGTCATCATAAGATTGAGCAAACTTATTGAGGCATTCAAAGTAGAGTTACTGAACATTATAGCAGAAAATAGATGTTATCATATTGTATGGACAATTAAATCTTCGGAGCTTCCATATCAGCAAATTTTCACTCAAAAATCGACTGATCCAACTTGAAAGTTCTTTTAGTGAAATGTTTTTTATGATATACATATACATTTGTGTTTGCAGCCTCAATAGTCAGGTCAAAGGTACTGTGATTAAGAGCTGAGTCTTTGCCTCTGTAGCTCACAAAACAATACTAAAAATATACAGCCAGTACAGTATAAATAGAAATCAATAGAAGAAAAAAAATAAAATAAGAACAGAATGAGCATGACAAAAATAAACAGATAGTACAAATATGCACACACTTTTCAGACAGCGGCTGGGGAAGACCGATACGCTTTGTATCCGTTCTTGAAGCCATTCACACTAGTAATTATGTATTCATGTGTTGAAGTTCTACTGAACAAAATATAAGTCTCTCTTCAAACGGAACAAAATTACAGGAAACTTCTAAATGTCTTGCTGACGAGAAACCCTAATTTATGGTGGTCTCTAAGCCTATGTTTAAACATATGGGTAAGCTGTTAGAATTACCGAGAAAGTTTTACGATATTCAGACTCTTCCTTTGAAATTCAATTGTTAACCCTAGACCAAGATGGTTTTTTTCTATTTCGACGAATTTATATGTGAAATTGTTCTGAGTTCATTGAATACTTTTCAATATTATTATAGGATGGCATGTATATATTATATGATCTCTTAATGAAAATATTATTAAAGACAGTATTCAAAAGGATACGAAGATAATCAGCTGAGATCATTCTCAATTCAGTTTGCGTCAATATGAAAATCTCATACCTCCCCTGAAGATTTTGAGCCTTATCTTCCGGAAGTTATCGAGTTTATAATCGGTTGTTAGACCGGCCTCAATCGGAAACATGAAATTTCCCAGCTTGTTTTAAAATTTAAATAGCTAAGTCTGATTTATGAACAAATAGAATGGGACCAATAGTATCTAGGATTTTAAATTTCAATAATTTATTTTATCAATTTGAACAAACGTGCAAAAGCATCTGATTCATATGATAAGGTTCACGAAAGGAATCGATTGAACTGATATAATATTGCCGAAGTGAGAATTGAAAAAAGTGTCAACAAAATGAATCAATTTTATAATTTATATCTGGCGAAAAAATGATTTTAAGGAAAGAATGAATTAGTTTTATGAAATTTCAGTATTTGCCTTTCACTATACATAATTGTATTATGTGAATCAAAGATAAAGAACAATTAGAAAAGATTTTTGGTCGTTTTGGCCAGATCCACTGGATTTTCCTTATCATCTTACTTTTTCTTCAGCTTTGTTAAATAGTAGAGTCTGACATATTCTGGTCGCAAACGAATATGAACGTCAATTTATGAATTGTTCCTTGTATGGACAAAGAAGGGCTAAAGTTATACTCTCTTCATATTTTGGGTGACATAAAGTACAAAGATTCAACAATATTATCTACAGATTTGTGAAGAATAGTAATTAACAAAATGCCCTTTGAAGAAAAGTATAAAGAAGATTAAACTAACGTATCTAATATATCTATTATTCCTTCATTTCGGCAAACTTATTCCGGAAATGCGCTTATAAAAACAACGAAACTTCTCTACGGTTATCCTTATCGAGAAACAACTACTGCAAAGACTTCAACGTATTTATGGCCATTGTTTCTCTCGTAAATGGAACCGGCTCCCACCCTCAAATTTCGTATAGGTTTTCCTGTATTTATCCGGAAAACTTTCAGTCTACGCCTGTAGCGATAAAGCAGTAGGAATTGCTGAGTCAATTAAAAGTACCTTTGAGCCACAGAGTTAAAGGTTAACCTAGAGAAGTAGAATGTTTATGAACGCAAACAACATTTGGCGTTGCGAAATTGTGCCGTATCTTTATTCCGTTTTGGTATAATTGTTCTACGGCTTCCATATTATGGTACCAACAGCTAGATTCTGCTAGTCTGCTAGCTGGAGTCAGTTTGCGAACATCGTTCTTACATTTCATTTATTCGATGCGTCATGTTCACATTTTCGTTCGATGTTCATAAACTGATGCATTATTTTACTGATCTGGTGGCAGTTACTGTTGCTTGAAAATATTCCGGTAATTATAGCTATTGCAAAATTACGAAAATGTTATATTATACTCAGAAATTGTATGAATGAAAATGTGACCTATTGTTTAATTCACCCTAGTTTAGCAGTAAAATGCTTTCCATCTCACACTAGAGCTTGGTTGATCACAATGCAGTACTATTCACGCGTAGGGGCATCTCTATGTTTACTTCTTACTCTAAGCTTCGAGCTATATCACTTGCTCAACGGCGTCCGGCCCCCTAAAGGGCCGATCATGAAGAGAACAAAAAACAGTCGATTTTTGACCTTGATAGTTGATATCAAGATCACAGTCGTAGTTACTTAGGACTTGCCGATCCAACCAGATATTTGGATTTGCAATTACGAACGGAAAGTTTTATTTTGAAACAGTGAAGTGAAGATTAAATTGACCTAATATTTTAATTATGCATTCATTTCGTCTTCCTAATCCTATAAAGAGATCTCGCAGATGCGCTTCCAAAAACTACGAGACTTCTCGAAACTTCTCTACGGTTTTCCTTATCGAGAAACAGCTACTGTAAAGACTCCACCGAATTTATTACCATTGTTTCACTCGTAAATGGACCCAGCTTCCTAACTGAAATTCCTTATAGGTTTTCCAGAATTTATCCGGAAAATTTCCAAGTCTACGCCTGTCGCGATAAAGCAGTAAGAATTGCTGAGTCAATTAAAAGTAGCTTGGCGCTATATCAATAGCTTTACGACCTTTAACCCTTAACAGTCCGATTAGAAAGCGAAACCAACAGCTGATCGATGTTTGATCTTGACAGTTGATATCAAGGTCACAATAGTAATTGCTTAGGCATAGCTGGTCGAAAGCAGATATTTCGATTGCAATCACAGACGAAACGCTCTATGTCGAAAAAGTATGGTTAGGATTAAAATTTAAGTAATATTTTTCTTATTCATTCTTTTCAGCAACCTAATCCTATAGAGAAATCCCGAAAATGCGCTCCTTAAAACAACAAGACTTCTCAAAACTTCCCTACGGTTCTCCTTATCGAGAAACAACTACTGTAAAGACTCCACCGAATTTATTGCCATTGTTTCACTCGTGAATGGACCCGGCTCCCTCCCTAAAATTCCTTATAGGTTTTCCAGAGTTTATCCGGAAAACTTCCCAGTCTACGCCTGTCGCGATAAAGCAGTAGGAATTGCTGACTCAATTAAAAGTATAGCTTTCCGCTGTATCACTTGCTTTACGACCTCCGGCTTCTTAGAAGGCCAATTATTAGGCAAAAACAACAGCCAGTAGATTTTTGACCTTGACAGTTGATATAAAGGTCACAATGAGAATTACTTAGGACTAGCTGGTCGAAAGCAAATATTTCGAATTGCAATCACTGACGACACGCCCTATGTCGCGAAAGTATGGTTAGTATAAATTTTCGTATTATATTCCTTATCCATTCATTTCAGCTACCTAATCCTATAGAGAAATCCCGAAAATGCGCTCCTAAAAACGACGAGACTTCTCGAAACTTCTCTACGGTTCTCCTTATCGAGAAACAACTACTGTAAAGACTCCACCGAATTTATTGCCATTGTTTCACTCGTAAATGGACCGGCTCCCTCCCTAAAATTCCTTATAGGTTTTCCAGAATTTATCCGGAAACTTCCCAGTCTACGCCTGTCGCGATAAAGCAGTAGGAATTGCTGAGTCAATTAAAAGTAGCTTTGCGCTATATCACTTGCTTAACGGCCTCCGCCCCCTAAAGGGCCAACATAAAGCGAAACAAAAACAGCCGGTCGTAAGTGAACCACAAACTACAGCAAAAGGCAGGGAAAGTGTAGATTCCACTTTAGTTCGCCAACTAGTTAATTTCTAGCGCGTTCGTATTTTCGGTGCGGCGTAATTATTTTCTGGGCGGGGCGCGATGATTATTTCGCACGAACTTTTGGGGCGCCCACAAATCCCCCCCGCGTTAACTACGAAATACCAACGTACCGCTAAACTATTTCAAAGTGATTATTGAGAAATCAGTATTGGAGTTTCGGTTCCCTTGGCGGCTTCTGGTTGGTGTGAAACATGCCTAAAAATCGTTTTCTGATGAGTCTAGGATTTTTATATATTCAATTGGTCTAAATAGATATGATTGGAAGTTTGTATTTGTGAAACACTGTATAAATATCTACTGATTATTTACACATACGGTTACACATTTAGTAAGTTCTCCAGGTGCCGAACCTTTCGTCTCTTTCGAAAAATATCTATACTTTTATACATATGTTTTACCAAGGACTAAGGAGAAGACTATTACTCTAGTACCAAAATCCGACGTTTTTCGATTAGTTGATTAATTTTGACACATAGATGGTGTCAGAAATGATGAATTGTTCAATAACGAAAACAGTTATAATGGGCGCCAAATTCGAATTCAATTTTTCCTACATCCTGAACGATAAAACAAAGCGAGTGCTCTGCTTCGTGATCAGGATGTTATTTTTCATCTCAGCATTGTTTTGAATAAATTGATATTAATGGAATGCAATGCTTTAATGCTATAGTTTTATTAGAAATCATCACTAACAAAAATGTTATAATGAATTAATTTCAAATCAATAATTTTCTTGCATATAAGTTACCGAATTATCAAAAGAATTATAAATAAACCACTTTTTGTAGATGGAATTGAAAAAACAATGGAATTTCAACAGGACAGTGCTCCTCCATTTGTTTTTTTTCGTCTGTAGAAAATGCTCACTGCACATTGTATAAAATCTGTGAAGATCAATATCTCTTCGCCTAGAAAACTCTAACCATTTGAGAGCACTGCATTAAAAAGCAATGAGATACATGATACGAGTTTCAATACCTACATTTCCATTTACTCATGCGATGTAAAATATGCAAGTTCAGGATTGGCCCTTTTATTATTTTTGCAGTTCATCACCATACAATATGCTCCGTAAACCATTTTGAATTTTCAAACGATGCACACACAAAATAGATAGAAATGAACACAATACGAACCCAACTAAAATGAAGCCACGAATAGGTTACCCAAGTGCAATCATGGCAATGTCTTCAAATGTCTTTGTTTTGCTCAAATTGCTTCTACAATCTTTGATTTCACCATTATCCAGAATTTAGTACTTAATCCTGATGCAAAGATGGTGCTAACATCCTCGTAGTCGTTCTCTTTCCTATCTTTCTATCCTCAATCTTTGTCTATTACTCAAATCTCTAGACCCTATCTCTGAACTTAGACCGTGAAATATGATCATGAGTGTTAGAGACGGAGTAAGGAATTATTAATGATAATTCGGTAAAATATAACCGTGCAACTACTGTAACTTTAAGCGTATGAAAACTAAACATAACCGAAGAAATTGTCAAAATTCGAATATATTTCCTATCAGTATCGTTTCCAACACCAACCTGAATACCTAAAATCAAAAATTCCTGGACCAATTTAATGATAGGTAATAATAATTAATAATTATAATTCTAGTGAACCACACCTGAAGTTAAACATGATGATGCAGATTTGTTTCTAACAATACACTGTCCAACTGAGATATGGCAGAGGTACAATTTCAATACCAGCATTTGAAAATATTCGGCTGTACAGTTTTTGTTTGATAACTTCAGCAAATCACAGCTAGCGCAAAACCAAATTCAATCGAATAAGTGATGGAGTGCCAAACTATTATAATTGAGTGAGATATTTGAGTGCCCACAGAGATAAGTGGAGACTGCAAAGTTTGCTGAATAAATTTCCATATGGCATTTAAGGGAGAGTGCCCGGTTCAGTTTGAGAGAAACGGATTATACAGGGCAATAAATTTGGGTCTTTATATTTGTTCCTTTTCTATAGGAAAGGAAAGGGTAAACGTTTGAATCCTATACTCTTTTCTGTGGAAAAACATAAATCAGTGCGGTACATATTTTGCAATCTTATAGTGAATAGTTTGACTCCAAATAGGATTTAGAGGATTATCGTCGTGTAAAAAAAGACAAAGTGTTTTGTTTGATACAAAAATAGGTCAAAGATTTTTAGGGAAACAAACTGTAAAGGAGGCTCAATTTTTTGTTCGGAACAAATGGTTGTTTTCATTTTTGTTGAGAAGAACTAAAGACGTAGAAAATCTTTGTAACAATACAAATTTCAACATCATTTAGGATACAAATGTTAAGTTACATATAACAAGATTTTGATGAAATGAAGAGCAGGCATTTCTATGTGAGAAGAGTAAGTATCGTTAATTGTTGAATCATGCCTATAGACAGCTCTTAAAAGCTTCATCTGATGTGCTTTGAATGATTAAATATTACTTCACCCTCGAGTTTTCGAGCTAGCGAACATTGGTTGAGTAGATAGATAGAGGGGAATCTGGGCCGGAATTGCCTGCTACGTCTAGGCGTGAGCCTATATTTTTCGATATTATTTTTTACTTGTATTTCATTTTAATTTAGCCTAACTGATTTAGTAAGTCTCTCTATCTTTTTTCAAGACATTTTGTGTGTTCAGTCGTGAATATTCCCTAACTCTTGTAGTAAATTGTCCCGATTGCTGGCGCCACCTGCGGCCGCGGAATGAGCATGGTCGGTGCTACCAAATTGGGTGTAATTTAACCGACACCTTCTTTTTCAACTCTTGAGGTAAGTGCATACATTTTCTTCCAATAAATTGCTTTATTTTGTAATTATCGTCTGAAATTGATTACAGTCATTCGCAACAATTAATGTGAATTGATGTGTTTGGAACATATTTCCCTTGAATGCATTTCTATCTACAAACTTCCAGTGATTATCATGGGGATACACTGCGCAAAGAAATGAACGCACATTATGGAAATCTCTAATTAATTCTACAACTGAAGGTGTTCTCAATGATAATTATTTTCATCAGAATTATGCATGTATATGTTATCCACTTTCAACGTTTTTCTTCAATACAGATGTTTTTTTCCCAGCAGATACTAAAAAGAAGAGATTATCAGAATTTGAATGTATTGGCTTCATTCTGAAATCAGTTGTTCTCGATCAATTTTAGTGATCAATAGTTTTTTCTTTTTTTTCGATTTTCTACACTCGATCGCTATGCAACTCGAAACACGCAATTCAACCCAAGAGGAATGTGCCCATGCGGTAGTTTTGCGAGAAGAAGGTGGACATTGGACATTCACAAGAATGGCAGAATGGTTTGGAGTTTCCCATACAAGTGTGTCCAGAATGTTGCAGCGGTTCAGGGAGACAGGTATGAATGTCCAAAGACCAGGACAGGGTAGAACACGCGTAACAACTGCCATTCGAGAACGTTACTTGTGAGTTTCTTCGTTGAACAACGGTTTGCAACAGCTCGCCTTCTTCAAAATCAGCTTGAGCAAATTCATGGGGTGCAAATTAGCACTCAGACAATAAGAAATCGCCTCAGAGAATATGATTTGAGGCCTCGTATCGTTTCAAGAGTCCCAGCTCTTACCCCAGCCCATCGAAGGGCGCGTTTGGATTTGCGAGAGAGCATATCCATTGGGAAGACGATGATTGGGGAAGAGTCCTCTTCACAGATGAGTCCAGATTCTGCAGATTGTGATCGTCGTTCCTTTGTATACAGATAGGCTCAGTGCAATTTCCTGAATACTTCTAGTTTCGGGGGAGGATCGATTAGAGTGTGGGGTGGAATATCTTTGACTGCTCGCACAGACCTAGTGGTCGTTGATAATGGAGGTATGAATGCTGATAGGTATATAAGTAACATTCTTGAAGAGCATGTAGTACCATTTGCCCCATACATTGGTGAAAACTTCATTGTTATGGACGATAATGCCAGACCCCGTCGTGCGCGCATCGTTCAGGAGTACCTTGAAGAGGAGAAGTTCAGAAAATTATCCAATTACTCTTAATGACGTAGGAATCCAACTCAGAGAAATCTGGAAAGGATTAGATCAGAACTTTTTAAGATCAGTCATTTTGAGTATGAACCGCCGTTGCCGAGCTGTAATTAACGCAAGGGGTGGATATACCAAGTATTAAATCACTTATGCGCATTCCAGTATTTTGAAAATTGTTCATTCTTCTTCTTTCACATGAGATTCGGTGAAATCCTGAACTTTCCTTTCATTTATTGTGCTCTGTTTCGTTCAAACCTTCCCGAGAGAACATAAGAAATAAGTTATAAAGTCGATGTAGAGTTAAGTTTCATTAAAATTGAGATTTTCAGAACGTGCGTTATTTTTTTGCACAGTAGTTATTGGAATGAGAAAGGAAGAATCGAGTTGTTTGCATTGTGCAAATCATAAAAGTTCCATTGAATTGACGGTGGTGTAGTGATGAAGTGCGAAACTGTGAGATTTGAAGTATAAATATTAAAATTTCATGAGTTGAGTGAAGTACCATTTTTTGAAGAGAAGAAACAAAGTTGTAAGATTGTGAAATACCCATATTTTCGAACGAAAAACCTTATCGTATAGTTTCGAATAGTTAACAGAAGGAAAGAAGTGACCAATAATCGGAACATCAAATGCTGAAACCTTCATTTGGGCAAAAGATGAAAGAAAAGTATATGGATTTCTGAATTATATCTTTGGACCTCAGACAGTTTTTTTTCCAAAGGGCATTCGTAGGTATTCTTTTATTTTCTCATTGTATTTTTTCATAACTGAGAATTTAATTCGGATTTCAAATACACTATTTCTAATCCCCTTAACAGATTTTTTATTTAGTGGTTCAATTCGGCTTTCACGAAGAGATTCACCTTGCCGATCCTTTCGTCTATGAGAATTCACCGTATATCACAATGATCGATTTGATGGATTGGCAGCATCCAACTTTCACTCAATTTAGGCCATCTTAAAAAGCTCCATGTATCAGCAAAGTAAGCCGTGACTTCGACTTCACACAGTTTGAAAAATCACCACCCCTAAACTTCGTCCTTCTTCAAGATTAATCATGTTTTGTCGCGACGTTACAAGCATCATCGATACGTCGATATAAAACGGATTAAGATATAAGTTTTGTTTCGGCTTCCTTTTCAGAGGTGGAAATGTGTGAATCCTAGGATGTCTTTCAAATTCTGCTGTCAAATATTCTTCCACAGCGCACCATAACGGAAGGAAATTTAAGTTTGCCTTATCTAATATCTCAGCGCCGTAATGTTTATAACAAAAGCAAAACAGTCAAACTACTAGTACTTTTGAACATCTCAATCGCAGTGCACTAAGGTTGTCATTGTGTCAATGGATGTCAATAAAACTCAAACATAAAAACTAAAAATACTAGGGATACATAATCAATACTGAATACATTGTATAAGACGAAATAACTTCTTGATAGCGCATCAAAAACTTGAAAAGTCAAGGCAGGATTGAGATTTGAATACGAAAGCTGAATGCATAAAGTTAAACAACTTCTCAAAATATCCAAGTTTGAATTTTATTTTGCAAATATAGGCAAGCTTGCAGAGTCCACGCGAAATTTTCGGTTTTTGTCCAATACGTTAAATTTCCAAAACTCGAATATTCCTGAAACTCCAGCTGAAATTCAGTATGGCCGAAACGGCAAGGTCATGACGTCATGACTATCTCCGATTTCATTATTAGGAATGACATTTGTAACTTTCCATCGAAAACTATTGTGGGAATGTTTTTGTGACAAAGTTCAGACTCATTGAATTGGCCATGACAATTTGGCATATTCCACTGTGTATATTGAAGATTGGGGGGTGTCAATTCTCGGGATCACTCGTTCGACGAACGTATACGTTCGAGATATTTTGAGCGTAGGTTTTTGGAAATTGCAATGATTATGTACGATATTCTCGAGCATATCGTCAACTATTAGTTCCGACTAAAGTGTACGTTCATTTCGAATGGATATAATTACTACAATTTCCAAACATCTAAGCTTCAAATATCACGAACATATACGTTCGTAGAACGAGTAATCCCGAGAATTGACTCCCGGTTATGTTGTTTATTTTCTTGTCAGATTGATACGTAATGTTTTCAGTATAACTAAAGTTCTCTGATAACTCGAAAGCTCTTCAGCAAATACTGCTGACTTCAGATAGATAAACCAATGCCTACTATGAGCTCAAACTTTCAGGAACGGACCATAGACCAACTAAAAAATTAGATGAGCCACTCGTATATTCCGCGCCATCTGTCGGAGGAGGAGACTAATACACGAAAAAATTATTTTCAATTTGATAGTTAGATGTCGTTGCATTCATGGAAATCCTATCGAGAATAGTATAAGTATACTCCGTTCACGAAAGGTTGAGCCGTCGGTTGGCCATGGAAATTTGGCATATTCCACTGTGTATATTAAAATCTAGGTTTGTTCTTTATTTTCATGTCATATTGATACGCAATGTCAATAGCATAGAGTTCTCTGAAAACTCGCAAGCTCGTCGAACGAGGCCAAGTATACATTCGGCAACGTTGACTTAATTTTACTTTATGACAGTAAATACTGCCAACTTCAGATAATAAAGAAACGCCTACTATGTGAACGGACTATATGTAAAATCACTATTATCAAAAAACCTTTGAATTGTCAACTGACACAAGGAGTGGTTTGACACGTTCTTTTTGAAATAAATAAATTTTCGATATGCATGCAAGAGTGAAGACGTGCTGTGTTATTGGATGTGAAAATCGATATGCAAGAAGGTATTTATAAAATATTATATATATTCTGTTACCTATAAGAATTAAGATAGTTTCCAAACAAGTTTTTCATGTATTGAATAAGTTTAGTAGGTATAAATACTCATATTTTGTATTATTGAATTCATTATTGTTAGTTTTGAGAATGTTTTCAATGCAATTATAAGTTTATTGATTAGATATTTATGAAATAAATCTGTATTTTCAATTGGTGATATTTCAGTTAAATAATTTTTATTCTATCCCTAATTTGATTATTGATCCTCATTTCTCGATTCCAAAAGAAAATCAGATGAAAGTTCGTTGCAGGTATCCATTTCTGATTTCCTTTTGGAAATTGATTTTCAAAAAACTTTTTGCCTCTTGTATATGGGTGTACCTACCTATTCAAAAGGTACACTACAGAATTCTTTTTGAGGCAGCTTTACGATACAGATTCCTTTTTCTATTGAGCTTTTTTTCACGAATTAGTAATGTTTTACAAAAACAGATGGCGTTAAGCTTGTTCTACTAGTGTCTAATCTATTCTCCGTTTAGTTAGTCTATGGAACGGACTATATGCGAAATTTTCATTTCCATTCATCCCAGTAATCATTAGAGTGTCATAATATATTGACAGCATTTTCAGAGTACGAAAATTCAATTGATTTCAAAGGTGAAATATGACAATCTTTATTCCTTAGAGTTCTAAAATTCCACATCACCATGCATTACGTCTGAATATAAACATAAATTTATTAGTTTAATTACCCATTCTCACCTCATATTAAACATTCAATCAGTTAATTTCATGAACGTGTAATAAATGGTTTTAACAGCCACAAAAAGAGAAACATAATTCCAGCGACCTATTCCATTGATTAGATTCCTTCCATTCTGTTAATTAGATGCCTTGAACAAACGAATAGAACAAATGGACTATGATTGGATGCTGCAAACCAATTCTACAGTTATTTTCGGATTAATGGAAGGGTCTTCACAAATGGCTGTTCTATCGTGACAATTTCTGTTATTTCCCAAATTGAAGTGAGTTACAATTAGTGTACGGAGGAACTAGTGCGTGATGTCGTCTATGCTGACTGTTCAGTTTCATCAATTACTCGTTGTAGTAATTGCGAAGTTATTTCTGCGAAACAACATGCATTGGTGTTTTTTTCATCATGACACACCTTTAAATAATACAAATTGGTCGTTAGTATAAAATTCTCGTGAAGAGAACAGCTTGGCTTGAATGTAATTATAGATGGTTCAAAGCAAAAACATCCTAGTGTTTTCTAGGAATCATAAATGTGCCTTCGATATTGTTTGTTTACTTATACTCAATGCATTCATAGTCCAGTCAATTTTTGCTCAAAAGAACCCCTAGCAGGAAAGTTCTGGGGTAGTTTTGATTTTTTCGATTTTTTATGTTTTTGGGTGCTGAATCCGATTCTGAGGTTTGCTAAAAAATTTCGCGAGGGAACATTGAAAAAAATACAAAAAAAGAGAAAAAGTCTAATTCTTTGGCAGTTTTCTGCTTATAACTCGGAAACTATCAACTTTCCGTGAAAAACCTTTCTATACAAAATGAAAGTACGTGAAATTTCCTACAAAATGTATCACCACAGCTTGTTCTGCGACAACCCGTTCTGGCTCAAATTATAGTTGAAAATGAGGTATTTTCTATGACTCAATAAATGAAATAAATTAAATTCCGTGGTTTCGATAATGCGAACGTCTTGAAATTTTGCATGAACATTCAGTACTTATATCAGTTTCGATTCACAAAAAAAAATTTAACTCGAATCGGATATCTTGTTATGGAAATATTAAGATTCTTCTTTTCAATATTCCAATTCAATTTTCTATGGTTCTCTTCACACTATCGTCACACAATTTTGCATAAGGCTTATTATGAGCATGTTGCATCTGGCCGCACCATTTCATTTCAATTGGTTTAGTTTCATCTGGGATATTGAGGAACAGAAATTTTGAATGGCCATGTTTTATGAAACATAGAATATGGCCATTCAAAGTTTTTGTTCCCCAATATCTCAGACAAAACGAAACCCATCGAAATGAAATGTTGCGGCCATATGCAAGATGCTCATAAGAAGCTTCATGCAAAATTTGGTGGCCATAGTGTGAACAGAACCATATAAAATTGAATTGGAATATGGAAGAGAAGAATATTTATATTTCCATAACAAGATATCCGATTCGAGTTGAATTTTTTTGTGAATCGAGACTGATATACTGAATGTCCATGCAGTATTTCAAGACATTTGCATTTTCGGAACCACAGAATTTAATTTATTTTTATTTATTGAGTCATAGAAAATACCTCATTTTCAACTATAATTTGAGCCAGAACGGGTTCTCGCAGGACAAGCTGTGGTAATACAATTTGTAGGAAATTTTATGTTCTTTCATTTTGTACGGAAGGTTTTTCACGAAAAGTTGATAGTTTCCGAGTTATAAGCAGAAAACTGCCTAAGAATGAGATTTTTCTCTTTTAATTGTATTTTTTTCATGTTCCCTACGAAATTTTGTTAGCAAACCTCATATTCGGATTCAGCACCCCAAAAAAACATAAAAAACCGAAAAAACCAAAACTACCCCAAACTTTCCTGCTAAAAACCCTATTTGACTGTACTATCATTCTTCCATAATTAGTTGAATGAACTTTTCGATACTGCTTTCGTATTGTTTTTTTCCACGTTAAACAATCATTAATTCAACTGAATCTGGATTCATTAGATTAATGGGTATGCTCAAATATTCAAGTATAAGAATATTTGAACATTAACTACTCACTTAATATCCTCAATGATCATGTTCTTCAGCTTAGGCAGGTCCTTTTT
>CM024248.1:12737696-12800651 GCA_013421045.1 Propylea japonica | reverse complement strand
TTCGGCTTCAATATATTTTCATAGGCATCCTAAACGAAAAAACATATTTACTTTTTTGTTCCAACCAAAACGGAGTGAGGGCAATAGAAAAAACTTTGAGCTCGATTATCTCGTTTTGATGGCGTCTGTAGATACGGCATCTGTTCTTAGGACGGCAGATTATGTCCGGTCTATTTAGACAAAAAAATGAGAGTGAAGTTACATAAAGTCCCAACAAGCTGAATTTCTGTGAAGTTGTTCAAAACATAATTATAAACAATGTCTAAAAGTCCTCATCATTCCCCTGTGAGGAAAAATTTTATTCGAGGTCAAATGTCAATAAAATGAGTTTTCGCCATTTTCAGCGAAACGGTAAGTTTTATCATGAAAGTACCTCAAAAAAAATTTAGATCATAAAATTATCTATAAAAAATGTATCGATACTTTTTTCTTACGATCCACCGTTTCTGAGATATAAAGATTCAAAAAGTTATAAAAGTCGTTATCGTCATAATATGCACACGTTTTCACGCCACCTATGAGGTAGTGTACTTAGCGAGTAGTTTAACTTTTTGAATCGTTATATCTCAGAAACGGTGGCTCGTAAGAAAAAAAACATGAATACATTTTTTATAGATAATTTTATGATCTACAATTTTTATATGAGGTACTTTCATGATAAAACTTACCGTTTTGCTGAAAATCGCGAAAAACTAATTTTTTTGACATTTGACCTCGAATAAAATTTTTCCTCACAGGGGAATGATGAGGAACTTTTAGACATTGTTTATAATTATGTTTTGAACAACTTCACAGAAATTCAGCTTGTTGGGACTCATGTAACTTCGAATGTCTAAATAGACCGGACTATTAGCACAGTATATTTGTACCTAGAAGAACCCTAGCGGAGAAAGTTTTGGGGCAGTTTTGATATCTTCCATTTTTATGTTTTTTGGGTTGATGAATCCGAATCTGAGGTTTGCCGACAAAAATTCGTGACGAAACATAGAAATAAATACAAACAAGTTGAAAATCTCATTCTTGGTCAGTTTTTTTGCTCATTACTCGAAAATTATCAACTTTTCGTGAAGAACCTCTCCATACAAAAAATTTCGAATGACCATATTTTATGTTTCATGAAACATGGCCATTCAAAACTTTGGTCCTCAATATCTTAGAAAATACGATAACAATCGAAATGAAATGTTACGGGCAAATGCAAGATACGTACTGATGATAAAAGCCTCATGCACAATTGTGTGACCACAGTGTGGACAGAATCATAAAAATTCATTTGGAATATTTAAAAGAAGATCTTATATTTCATATAACAATATATCCGATTCGAAAATTTTTTGTGAATCAAGACTGATATACTGAATGTTCATACAAAATTTCAATAAGATCGCATCGTCAGAACCACATATTATATTTTTTTTCGTTATTGAGTCATAGAAAATACCTTATTTTCAACTATAATTTGAGCCCGAGTGAGTTGTCGCAGAACAAGCTAACGTAGTAAATTTGTAGGAAATTTTATGTACTTCCATTTCCGTATGAAGAAGTTTTTCACGAAAATTGATAGTTTCCGAGTAAAAAGCAAAAAACTGACCAAGAATGAGATTTTTAATTTTTTCTGTATTTTTTTCTATGTTCCGTCTCGAAATTTTGTTAACAAACCTCGAATTCGAATTCAACAACCCAAAAAAACATAAAAATGAAAGAAATCAAAACTACCCCAAAACTTTCCTGCTAAAATCACAATGCGACTGAATTAATTGTTTCTACTGTAAATGTTCTCGAGTTATAAACAAAAGTTGACATTGGAAAATTTCAACTTTCGGCATCATCTCCGTTCTTGTTTGTGCTAAAACTTGAAACAAAACAATTATACAGACTAGTTTTGGTAAGAATCCAGTGGCATAATTCAATTTTTCCTGAAGTGCCTTCTTCCTGATTTACTATATCCATTTTGGTTTGTCTTCTAGAAATAATAACTAATATTTAATCCGTTTTTTCTCGTTTCAAAATAAAAACTATTTTTCCGTCCACCTCAAAATAAAAGGTGAGTTTAATGTGTACAAAATTGAACATTAGTGGCCCATTGCAATGTTCAATTTATGCTATTTTTTCACCGACCTCGAAATGAAAGGTTATATCAATGTGTACGAAATTGAGCATTAATGACATATTTTAATTCTCAATTTTTTAGTCATTTTAATGTGCAATCCTCATGGCAACCGTACACAAAGTATTCAGAAGCACAACGAGAAATGTCAAAACTCTACTGGAACATAGGACCATAGAAATTCCATTGTGTCAAATGTATGTCTTGTGCAAAATGAACATGTATTTCAAAAGAATTTATACACTATTCATGTTGAGATCGTCGGAAAAATCTTGTAATCAACACGGTTATTAATCTAGCGACTAATGGTCTCGAAACTATTAACGCGTTAAAATATCTTGACAATTAGCCGCTGTCTTCAATACTTAGTTGAGTAAATAACTATTAATGGGCAATTGCCATGAGCAACCGAACACAAAGCATCAGAGCAATACGAATTATGTCAAAACTCTACTCGAACAAATAAATTTATTATGTCAAATATATGTCTTCAGCAAAATGGGAACCTTTTGATTTTCGAAAAACAAATTGTTGTGCTGAATTGTGCTAGGTTGTGCTGTTTGTGCTGACAATTTTTTTTTCTAATTCCAAGTGGTTTTCGAAATATTTCGAAAACCGAAAAATGAGCCAGCCCCAGCACTTTTCGAAAAATGGGATTTAAATGATTGATAAAAATTGTGCTACACATGTACTGAGTTGTGCCGTTCGAATTTTCTCGAAAGTCCCTCTCGTTTCCTGAAAAATCGAAATTTAAAAAAAAAAAGATAGCCCAGCACTTTCGTTTTTTTTTGTCAAAAAAGAATGTAAAAATTGTGCTGATACATTTGTGTGCGCTTTGTGCCGTAAATATTTTCACGAAAATCCTTTCTGTTTTCCTGCAAACTACGAAAATAAAGAAAAAGTTATCCCAGCACCTTTGGTTTTTTTAGAGAAAAAAAATGCTCAAAAAAAATTGTGCTACTCTCAGGCAAAGTTGTGCTGTTGTTATTTTCACAAATATCCTGCTAATTCACCCAAAAAATAAAGAAATTAAAAAAAAAGTTAGCCCAGCACTTTCATTTTTTCGACGAAAATTGTTTCATATGATTGTACTCTATTTGTGCCTACTTGTGCTGATCAAATTTTCAGAATATATATATGGGAGAAAATAAAAAAATCAGTAGGGTGGAGGAAGAACAGTATATACCTGGCAACAGTGAGTGTGAAGTTGGCCCAGCACTTTTTGATTTTCGAAAAAAAAATTGTTGTGCTGAATTGTGCTAGATTTGTGCTGCTTTGTGCCGCTGAAATTTTTTTTATTTCATTCGGTTTTGACATATTCAACGAAAATGTTTTGTACGAACCTACCCTGCATTTTCCTAAAATTGGGTTTCCAACAGGTTGAAATGGATTATGGTATAAATGTATTGAGATAGTACTGAGTTGGGGCTTTCGAATGTTCTCGCAAGTTCCTTGGATTTGTAAGAATATTCAAATCAACGAAAAAATTGTTAGAATTCATTACTGAGGTTTCTGTATCAATATTATCTTATAAAGTTTAACTCTGGCAACAGAGCTATCGACCCCTTTGCAGATGGGGGGACAATAAATCATTCATAACAAAAGAATGCGATGTGTCTGAGGATTGCGGTTGTCAAGCAACGGTCTGAACCACCATTGTCAAGTTGCCATGTTTTCTTTATTTGCTAGAATGTACTGTTTTATATTTTTCGACAATGAAAGAAGCGAAATGAAGGCTTTTTTTCTGGCAATTCCACTAGCATGGATTCCACCACACCAAATCGGGAGAAAAAAACATATTTGCTGAAATAACTTTTTCTTATTTCATTTGATTCTTTAGAGATTAGAATGACTTTGGAAAAATTTGAACGGCAGAAGTCAGTACTAAACAGTATATCCAGTCCACAATCTATTTCAGTTGACGAAGACCAATTTTTGGGAAATGCTACATAGGTAGGTTCGTACAAAACAGTTCGTTGAATATTCTCAAAACCGAATAAAATAAAAAAAAAAATTCAGCGGCACAAAGCAGCACAAATCTAGCACAATTCAGCACAAACAATTTATTTTTCGAAAATCAAAAAGTGCTGGGCCAACTTCACACACATATCTTGGTCAGGATATTTCAAACCGTGAGAGGAACAAACGTGTTAATAGATCGAGACCATTAGCTTGCTTCCATTTAATAACCTAGTTGATTGAAAAACTTTCAATATGCAATTGTCATGGGCAACCGAACACACAGTAATATCACAACTTACTGGAGTCCTTGATTCATGGTATCCGTTTGTCGCATTTTTCCCATGACACCCTGTATATGTTCAATACAGTTGAATACAATTACATCGTCGATCAGAAATTGAATTGAAAGAACTCATTATTCTTTCGAAGTACTAAGTAGCTTGAACTTTGTTGTTTTCATTGCACTCTGAATACCTTTATTCATTTATCCGAAAATCCCTTTGAACGGATCTTCAATAAAGATGAACATTAAATAATCTTGGATCAGATGTTTGAGGAAAAACAAAGAGAAAATCCTAAAGAACGCCTCACAAACGCAGTTGCGATAAAGTCCTGCAATTCTATCGATGAAGTTCTGGAGTACATAATGTGGGCGAGGATAAATGGAACAACAGGGATTAAGTGAACCTGTCTTGGCCCATTTTCTTCCAGGTTTTTGTTACTGATTATTATGGGAGTTCAAACTCAAGCTTTCCCTAAGTTTCCTGTGAGAATTATAAAGTTTCCAGTCCTCAGATCAATTATTGTTCTTTACGTTCCAAATAAGTAGTTTTGGGTATTGTTTCATCAGTCAAATAAGTCTCGAGACATCAAGTTGCAGAGTAACTATTTGGAAGCTTTTAGGTTTTTCATTCAGTTGATAATAATTTTTTCCTATTTTTATCCCGAATCGGAGTAAATATGGCAGTTGAGATATGATTTAGATGTTTTCATAGAAAAATTCATTAGCTCTAGGCAATTTTGATGTTATTACAGGGTGTTTCATTGGGAAAGGGAAATACTTCACAGGTGCATAGGTGGCACCAAGACGGTTCTAGAGACCACCCCGTTTATTGGGTCTCACTGTCTTCATAGCCGAGATACAGGGTGTTTTATGAATTTTGCCCGTTTCTTCCTGATGCCGTACCAGACGAACCACTTGGTATATTTTCTTCATATTTGGCACATATGTTCCTGACTGAGAGCCCGCACATATCATGCAATAAACCGCCTCGAAAATCCAGGCCGGGTTAACAAAAAATTATGAATCGTTTGAATCCTCGAAAAACACCCTGTACATCGGAATTTTGAAAATCTGTGTTTAAATTCGAAAACCACCAAAAACTAAACTGAGACGTATACTTCAATTTTCGGGCAGAAAGTTTTACTGCACAAATTTCAAAGGTAAATGTGAAATTTTAGGAACTTGGATACCCGAAAGTGGTTTGAAGTGACTTTAACAATGAATTATCAACAATATTGAATCCATAATTATTTCAACATTACTTTGTAATTCATTTCCACATTGGTTTTCCTTTTTATAGCCGTATACTTGAAAATCCAGGTCCGGGTTAACGAAAATTATGAATTGTTTGAATCTTCGAAACAACACCCTGTACATCGGAATTTTGAAAATCTTTTTAAAATTCGAAAATACCACTAACAACTGAACTGAGACGTACAAATTTTCAACGTAAAAGTGAAGTTTTTAAGAACTAAGATACCTGAAAGTGGTTTGAAGTGACTTTTAACAATGAATTATCAACAATATTGAATCCATAATTATTTCAACATTACTTTGTAATTCATTTCCACATTAGTTTTCATTTATTGAGAAGTGAGTTGCATTATACGTATAATAATTATGGATTTCAATATTTTGATAATTCATTGTTAAAAGTCATTTCAAACCACTTTCAGGTATATCCAAGTTCTTAAAAACATCACTTTTACGTTGAAATTTGTGCATTGAAACTATCTGCGCGAAAATTTGAAGTGTACGTCTCAGTTTCAGTTTTTAGTGGTATTTTCGAATTTTAAAACAGATTTTCAAAATTCCGATGTACAGGGTGTTGTTTCGAGTATTCAAACGATTCATAATTTTTTGTTAACCCGCACCTGGATTTTCGAGGCGGTTTTGCATGATATGTTTGGGCTCTCAATTAGGAACATATTTGCCAAATATGAAGAAAATATACCAGGTGGTTCGTCTGGTACGGCCTCAGGAAGAAACGGGCAGAATTCATAAAACACCCTGTATCTCGGCTACGAAGACAGTGAGACCCAATAAATGGGGTATCTCTAGAACCGTCTTGGTGTCACCTATGCACCTGTGAAGTATTTCCCTTTCCCAATGAAACCCCTGTATGAATGAGCTTGAATATGGGTATTTTTAATTCAATATTACACATACGTCCCATGGAAAAAAAATCAATGGTTTTCAGTCCAGGTTGCCAGGCCTGTAGTATGCTTACTGACATGTTCTTAAAAAATGTCTAAATAAATGAATAAGTGTCTTCCCAATGATTATCATAAATCATTATAGTTCCTTTTTTTCAGTGAATATCAAAACTATTGCAAAGGCAATATCATAACAAATTTCGAATTATGAAAACTCGAATATTTGCAATTATATGTCTTGAGCAGATTCCTGTATAATCTATTCTTCTGATTGAATTTAATTGATAAAAATCAACATGAAGTATAGTCCTTTCACGAAAGGTTGAGCGCATAGTAGGCGTGTCTTTATTAGTCTGAAGTTGGCAGTATTTACTGTTATAAATTAAACTAAAGTCAACGTGTCCCAATAGGCATTAGTTAGGCACTGGCTATTAAACATTTTTTTAGAATTAGTGCTTCCAAATTTTCGCTAAGTTCACAGAGCCTATACGTCACGTCAACCATTGTTCCTGACGTGCGAAAGCTGTAATCGAAATAGGAACCTATTGAAGTGCCAAATAAATATTTCAATTGAAAGATTGAAAAGTGTCAATTGACAAATTCAAAAGTGTAAATTGACTGATAGACCAGGGTCGATAATTTTTGAAACAAAAAAAAATTGCAGTAGGATGAAACCCATTGAAAAAGGAGGGGAATATGATCAAAATGAAAGAGAAAATAAATTACGGTCCGATCCGAGTCCGGGAAGGGGAGGGGGTGTGTTTTTAGGGTGAAAAATGGTTTTCCTTGATTTCCGGCAAAACTACGAGTCCTACGGAAAAAAATTAAATGGCAAAGTTGTAGGTAATGAAAAGATCTACAACTTTTGTATCGACAATTTTTTCACTAACCTCAAAATTTAGGTGAAAAATTCAAAAAACCCAGTTTTTGGTTTTTTATTTATATCTTTTTCAAAAAACAACTTTTTTTTCACGAAATTTTGTGAAAACTTACCTTATTATGTCCCAAATACACTGTAATTTATTTGGTTTAAAATATTTACGTTTTCGTCTTATTTTTACATAATATCAAAAAAGCACCCCAATTTTCAATCGAAAATTCTGACGTCAAAATATCAGCTTTTTTCAAAAAG
Organism: Propylea japonica; assembly: GCA_013421045.1. Taxonomy (NCBI): domain Eukaryota; kingdom Metazoa; phylum Arthropoda; class Insecta; order Coleoptera; family Coccinellidae; genus Propylea; species Propylea japonica. Next base: position 12,793,011 of record CM024248.1, on the reverse strand, counting down.
TTTAAAGGCTTTTTCTTCATTGAAATATCTACTTTGTGATGGTGTGAAAAAATATACATTACTATAAGGAGTGTTCTCAGAATCAACGATTTATGAAACCCACCATTAGAGTAACTCAGTCCCCACTTCTCTATGAAATAACTTACAATGGGTTAAAAACTAACCAAAAGTCACTCAGGTATATGAATTATCTCAAAACAGCAATAAATAGTCATCTAAAATATTATTTAAACAAGATTCTACACCTTTTTCAAAATATTGTAGATGTCTTATTAAATATTAAATTTATTAACTTATTTATTTGTTAATTATAGAAGTATATTTCAATTGTAATTTTTTCGTTCTTGAATGAAACAGGAAATCTTACGTTTTTTGAGGAATTGAAGAGTAAATTTTTAATAAATACCACAAAATTGTACATAATGATTTCTTCACTGAAATATCTACTTTCTGATGGTGTAAAAAAATATACATTACTAGAAATGTTCTCAGAAAATGCAAAAAATTTAAAAAACCCAAATTCGAATTTTTTTAATCATTATGTACAATTTTGAGGTTTTATTAAAATTTACTCTTTAATTACTCAAAAAACGTAAGATTTCCTGTTTCATTCATAAACGAAAAAATTACAAATTGAAATATACTTCTATAATTAACAAAAAAATAAGTTAATGAAGTTAATATTCAATAAGACATCTACAATATTTTGAAAAAGCAGTAGAATCTTGTTTAAATAATATTTTTAGATGACTATTTATTGCTGTTTTGAGATAATTCATATACCTGAGTGACTTTTGGTTAGTTTTTAACCCATTGTAGTTATTTCATAGAGAAGGGGACTGAGTTACTCTAATGGTGGTTTCATAAATCGTTGATTCTGAGAACACTCCTTATAGTAATGTATATTTTTTTCACACCATCAGAAAGTAGATATTTAAATGAAGAAAAAGCCTTTAAACTTTTTGAAAAAAGCTGATATTTTGACGTCAGAATTTTCGATTGAAAATTGGGGTGCTTTTTTGATATTATGTAAAAATAAGACGAAAACATAAATATTTTAAACCAAATAAATTACAGTGTATTTGGGACATAATAAGGTAAGTTTTCACAAATTTCGTAAAAAAAAATTTTTTCTGAAAAAGATATAAATAAAAAACCAAAAACTTGTTTTTTGAATTTTTCACCTAAATTTTGGGGTTATGTGAAAAATTGTCGATACAAAAGTTGTAGATCTTTTCATTACCTACAACTTTGCCATTTAATTTTTTTCCATAGGACTCGTAGTTTTGCCGGAAATCAAGGAAAAACATTTTTCACCCTTAAAAACTCACCCCTTCCACTTCCCGAACTCAGATCGACCGTAATTTATTTTCCTTTCATTTTGATCATATTCCCCTCCTTTTCTAATGGGTTTCATCCTACTGCGATTTTTTTTCATTTTTTACCATTTTTGAAGGTTTCGGCCCTGGTCTATGATATCGATTTACTCACTTATGTTAGGTCCGAATATTCCCATCTTGGAAAAGAAGGAAAATTATTCCGAAATGAATGGTCTTTGCAACAATAACTATTGGGTTTTTCCACCGAGGTGGAAATGGGCCTCATCACTAGAAATGATTTCTCGATGGAATTCCGGATCATTTTCATTCATTTCAATGACCCAATCAACAAAGACTTGAGTTCTTGTGTTAACTGAACTTTATAATCCTCAAGACCCAAATCTTTGTGCAAAATACGGTGAAATTACGTTTGTGGTGGCCTAATTCCAAAGAACGGCGAGGAATGAACAAACCTGGGTTTTCTTCAACACTTTCAGCTCTAGCAGCAATATTCTCGGCTGTTCTTGGGCGACGTGCACGGTTTTATTCTTCACGTTACTCACTTGTCCTAACAGCTCGAATTTTTCCACCAATTTTTTTTATTGCGGTCCGACAAGGTGCTTCACGACGACCCAAAAATGTTCGAGTTTCACGAACCGTCTCTATAAAATTTTCACCATTTTCATAGCGAATTCTAATAATTTCAATGCGTTCTTGAAGCGTGTATCCTTCTATTTTTATTAATGGCGTAGTTTCTACTTGTCGAATGTCAAAAATGACAGCTTCAAACGTGCCATCTAACGAAATAGCGGGATATTCAAAATAACACCTCTTATTGGAAAACCCTTTACAGTTACATAAAGAATAACCCAAAAATGTTCATGTTCCAAGATGATTGAAAACTCAAAACTCTTAAAACCGCCCCATCATGCTATAACTAAATTTCGGGAAGCGCAAATGGATAGAGCATTTATTCAAGGAAATTGAGATTTTTTTATCCAAATGAAAGAGCCAGATGTTCGGTCCTTTCATAATAACTTTCAAGCAGCATAATCCATACCGTGGAATTCTCCTCCCTTTATCTAAAGGCGAGAGGAGTTCATAAGATATAATCTCCCCAAATGACAGTGAATTGGCCTCATATCTGCAGGGCAACGCAGTGGAATGAAGTCACAAAAAGGATAATAAAAGAAGTTTGCAAGTCATTTAATGGCATTTCATTTGAGCACCACCTTTTTGTTGACATCAAGAAGTCAGTTCGAAGCGATTTATCTGACTAATGGAGGCCTGAAGAATAGCCGAAAAGGCCAATTTATTACTTTTAGGCAGGGGTATAACTTCACTTAAATTTTCTTGGGTTACCTCAGCAGACTCCTGGTAGTCTTACTGAAAGTCTCCATTCAATACAATTTCACAAGAATACCTGTTATCATAGCTTAGATCTTTTTGAAGGTTGAAATATTTTGATTTATGAATCTTATTCGAACTCATACGATACAAGATCTTTCTGGAGAACCACAGTAAACGAAATAGAAATATGCATCAGAATATCAGAATATTCCATTTCATTAATGGCATAGTTTCTACTTGTCAAATGTCAAAAACTGACAATTTCAAACTTGACATCTCTTTACTCTCAATAGCGGGCTATTAAAAAAACACCTTTCATTGGAAAACCCTTTAGTTTGACAATTTCTCGATATCGAGGAACTGTTCTGTTCCTGTACAACCATCGAGATATAATAAAGAAGAGACGCTATGACATACAATTGAGTAGGGAAAAATAGTACCACTTTGCGGGGCTGAGTCGGGAACCAATATGGCGGAAAGTTCAGGGTTGAATTAAGTTGCCAGTTTTTTCTGTTTACAAATTTCACCCAAAAAATACGACATGTTGGGTCTTCAGGAATCCTGTTCAAATGAGGTCAATTGAATATCAAATAAACAATTTCCTTCAGGCGATAATATAGACATTTAAAAAGATATCAGAATACCAAGAGAGACTAGCAAAAATTTCGAATGCAGATCTGTTCAGTACTCATCCCTACCTGTGCTATGTTTTTTTCTCTAATTTTCTTCTTGGCTGTCTCTTCTCTGCTTGAAGAAAGCCTTACAGTGCACGATACCATTTTATTGTATATTATTAAGCAGAAAAAATCACAATTCAACTAGAAACAGGCGCAAGAAGTCTTGGAATTTTTCACGGAAAATTTTCAACATTGAAACTCTCGTTATTCGCTGAAAACTGATTAATCTGCATTCTCCCGAACAAGAAACATGTTTTGCTGGTCTTTTGTCTTTATTCAAATGAGGAAATTGTGAAGAAACCATGCAAAAAATTGTCATGTTACATTCGATAAGTTGATAGAGGAGGCAACACTCTGAACGACGTATCTGGGTTTGAAATTTAATATAAAAATCTGAATTTATAAAAGTGGATGAAATAAGGCTGAGATACATCTGATTCCGTATGCAATTTACTTTTCTATACCAAATTCTGAGAATTATCTCGAATATGAGCCAATATTCTTGTCATCTAAACAACACTCCGTATGGATCCTTTGAAATATTTTCGATATCACTCTCCATGAAATTGAATAAAAATTCATATTATTACCTCAGTTCTTTGAAATCCAAACACGCCCAAATAAGCCTTAAGCTCGAAAGGAGGAAGGCAAAGTGATGAAGGTTTGTCTTCCAATTTCCCATTGTTTCGGTATAAAGGCATAATCACGCCCTCTCAGACATCTTGGAGATGCTGGGATCATAATAATATAGACGTTAAAGGAATCTATATTGCTTTTTGATGCGGTTTTCCTCAAACGTCGAGAAGATATTGTCGTCTAAAACGCCCCTAATGCTTCGAATTCGCTATTTTGCTCTTTAGATGCATTATCTTTTACCATCAGATATTATCTGCCATTACGTTTCGTACAAGAAGGTCCCACTTGCGCAAACAAAAATTATAGCGCTTTCTTCGTAAACTTGATAGCGTCGAGTTCGAAAGCTGAAATTTCGACTAACTCAGTATATCATTTATATTATGTTTTGTCAATATTAACTTCGAATTTTTTAACTTCTTGTATGTATAGAAACACAACCAGTTTTCTCAACAGTTTTTTTTTTCTCTCAAATATGAAAGATCCTTTTACGCTGCAATAATCTTGGTTTATTCAGACCATTTCGTTTTATTTATAGAAAACTTTTTTGGGTGTGTAACATCTCCTATTACTCACTGTTTTTGAGAACTCCTAAAACATGAAAACTGTCGACTCCTCATCGCCATCCAAAGACTGTGTCTTGGAACGGAAGGTCGGTTTCGAAAAAAATTATTTGATCTACCCCTGCTTATTTTCATCGAGGAATCATCTCCTTAAGTCCATAGACTAACTAAACGGAGAATAGATGAGACACTAGTAGAACAAGCTTCAACGCCATCTTTTTTGTACAACATTACTAATTCGTGAAAAAAGCTCAATTGAAAAGGGAATCTGTATCGTGAAGCTGCCTCAAAAAGAATTCTGTAGTGCACCTTTTGAATAGGTAGCTATACCCATATACAAGAAGCAAAAAGTTTTTTGAAATTCAATTTCCAAAAGGAAATCAGAAATGGATTCGTGCAAGTTATCGATGAGTGAGGAAATTTATTTTCATGAAAATAATACCTGCAACGAACTTTCATCTGATTTTCTTTTGGAATCGAGAAATGAGGATCAATAATCAAATTCTGGATAGAATAAAAATTTATTAACTGAAATAGGTATCACCAATTGAAAATACAGATTTATTTCATAAATATCTAATCAATAAACTAATAATTGCATTGAAAACATTCTCAAAAACTAAAAATAATGAATTCAATAATACAAAATATGAGTATTTACCGACTAAACTTATTCAATACATGAAAAACTTTTTTGAAAACTACGAGTATCTTAATTCTTATAGTTAACAGAATATACATGTAAATTTTATAATTACCTTCTTGCATCTCGATTTTCACATCCAATAACACAGCACGTCTTCACTCTTGCAGGCATATCGAAATTTATTATATTTCAAAAAGAACGTGTCAAATCACTCCTTGTGTCAGTTGACAATTCAAAGGTTTTTGATAATAATGATTTACATACTTACTATTTTCTCGATAGGATTTCCATGAATGCAACGACATCTAACTATCAAATTGAAAATAATTTTTTCGTGTATTCGTCTCCTCCTCCGACAGATGTCGCGGAATATACGAGTGGCTCATCTATTTTATTAGTTTGTCTATGCTTAAGTCTGTCGCATTTGTTCACAGACACCCTGTAGAACGTAACGAAATCAAAAGCAGCAACGCTACTTTGACATAAATAGGAATCTAGTAGTGAAACAGTAATTTGAAGCCGAAAAAAAGTTGAATTTCAAGCAATCAACGTATGCTCAGCATGATTATTCGCCAGAAAAAGGTCCTTTACAGGTGGAACATAATGAGAAAGCAGAAACATTCACACTGAAAGCAAGCAAATGGCGATATCAGAGTAAAAAGAGCGAATGGAGAACTAGGAACTTGCGACTGGTTAAAAGCACGTTTACAGTCGACAACAAAGTGGAATCGATGCGAAGAAAAACGCCATATTTCATGCAGGCAGGTTTCAGAAGTACAATATAATCGCTCTATTCGAGACTCCGTATTTTCCCTCGTCCATTAATGCCCATTCCGAACTTATCTCAACTCTTTATGACGTATTCTGGCCGGATAGGAGCCATAGATCAATTGGAATGTTTCGACATTCAAACCATGAGCTTTTTGTTGATATTGAGATATATTTTGTCCATCTCCTGAGTTGGGCGACAGAGCCAGTTTTTTTCGAAAGGGGAGGAGTATCAGGTTTATTCATTCGGTTATGAAAAATTGCTCTAATGGAATTCCTCGTGACCACAGATGTTCATAAATATTCTGGGATAGAATCGGCCAGATTTTATGGCAGAAACTTTGTACGTATGATGTTCCAAATTACTCCAAATAATAGAAATTTATGTAACAATTCCGGAAAATGGGGTGTTTTTTAGACGAACAGACAAACTCTAGAACAACGTTGGCGATTCCTGGAAGTCTGTAAGTAGAAATAGTTATTTAATCAACAGGGTTATTAAAGGCAGCGAGTGATGGTGAATAGTTCGAGACCATTAGTCGCTAGATTAATAAACGAGTTGATTACAAGATTTTTCCGTTGACCTAATTATGAATTGCGAAAAAAAAATTTGATTGAAATACATTATTATTTGCACAAGACATATAGTCCGTTCACGATAGGTTGAGCACATAGTAGGCGTTTCTTTATTTATCTGAAGTTGGCAGTATTTGCTGTCATAACTTAAAATGAAGTCAACGTTGCCGAATGTACCCGGCCTCGTCCGACGAGCTTGCGAGTTATCAGACAACTCTATGCAATATTGACAACATTGTGTATCCATCTGACAAGAAAATAAATAACTTAACCTAAAATTTTAATATACACAGTGGAATATGCCAAATTGTCATAGCCAACCGACGGCTCAACCTTTCGTGAATGGACTATACATACATTCGACATATTGAAATTTCTATGTTTCTAGGTTCCAGTAGAGTTTTGGCATTTCTCGTAGTGCTTCTGAATACTTTGGGTATGGTTGTCATGATGGATTGCACATTAAAATAGCATAAATTGAACATTATAATGGCCATTAATGTTCAATTTCGTACACATTGAAATCACGTTTTATTTTGATGTCGAGTCGTGTACAATATTTTTTCGACAACCGTGTCTGTAGAATAACACTTTCGATGCTGCTTTGCAAGTAGCTGAAAAATGATGTAACAATTTTTCGATGTAAGAGGTTTGTTAGGAGTTGAAATCAGTGGCGTATATAGGGAGGGCCCAAGAGGCCCGAGTCCCTTTCCGAAATGAATAAAGAAAACTGAACTACTATAACAAATTATATAGGCTTGAGTAGCATGGCTCCAGCGTCTGATGTGAACATACAACTGTTTATTCGCTTGACGATTGCTGAACTGGTTGGGAACCTATACGCAGGCTCAGATCGTCTTCATGTCTTCAATATATTCCTTATTTTTTCAGCTTATGATAAAATGAAATTTCTCATTGCTTTTTTTTTCTTGTTCAAAACATGAGGAAGCTTTTTGTGAAAACCTCACAACTCTATCAATTTCTCGCCACGTTTCAGGAGTCCGTTGAATGAGGATAGTTCAGAGACTTGAGTGTTGACTCGAAATAGCAACAAATACTAACTTTTTTGCATTAGAACCTTCAAGATTTGAACGTTATGTATAAGACATGGATAAAAACCAGGGACATAATGCTCAAAGTTATCCTTTGATTCTTAATTAAAAAATTGCTTCTTACCTAATCCAACCATTGGATTATTTGATGGTGTAAACATCTCGGTCGCCCCCACAAATATTTTCGATATACGCCACTGGTTAAGTACAGGGGCTTGCCTGTGTGTGTATCACTGGAGCTATGAGAACGTGTCCAACTAGGGCACTAGAGGTCATTACGGACCTCACACCTCTACATCTAGTGGTTGATAGGGTAGCCCATGAGGCTATTCTCAGAATATCTAAGGAAGGTGCAGGTAATGAGAGAATAAAGAATCAAAGAGTCTGGTTCTCTCTGAATAACTACATCTCATCTGCGAATCTTCCTAGTGATCCAATGATCAAGAAAGTAATCACTGAGAAAAACTTCATAACATTGCTAAGTAAAAGAGATGCTTGGAAACGGGAATACACCGACTATAATCTCAAAGAAAATACCGTAAAATGGTATACAGATGGTTCCAAAACCTCTACAGGAGCAGGCGCCGGGATATACGGGCCAAGCACCAAGTGTGCACTGTCGCTGGGCTCCTATATGAGCGTCTTTCAAGCGGAAATCTTAGCTATTGAAAGATGTCTGAAGTGTGATATAGCCATACACTCAGATAGTCAAGCTGCTATTAAAGCACTGAGCTCCTACGTCATCGATTCTAAGATGATCTGGGAGTGCCGGAACAAACTCAACGAGGTAGGCAAGAAAATAAGGTCTTTCTAATCTGGGTTCCCGGCCACTCGGGAATCGAAGGAAACGAAGAGGCCAATACACTTGCACAAATGTCACTCTTTGGCCCAGATCCCTTCTGTGGTATATCTAAATGTACCTATAAGAAGGAGTTTCTGGAGAAGGAGAAAGCCGAGAGGGAAAAGCTCTGGCGGAATCTCCCAGGGATGGATCATTCCACTGAGTTCCTTCGGAACTTCGAGACAGCGGGATCCAAAAGATATCTGGATCTTGGTAAGAAGCAATTGCACCTCCTCACTGGCTTTCTTACAGGACATTGTCGCCTCAGGAAGCACCTGTTGAGGATGGGATTGTCGGACACTGACGAGTGTAGGTTCTGTGGGGAGGAAGAAGAAACCCCCATTCACCTAGTCACGGAATGCCTTGGCATTACGAGCCTGAGGAGGAAATGCCTTGGACAAGAAACTTGCAAGAGTGAGGAACTAGCCTCGTTGAAGCCTTCACAGTTACTAGATTTCATTAGATCTCTGGAACTGGAAGGCGAGCTGTGAAGGTTTTTGGCCAGAACAGCTCTGTAAGGGGGCACAATAGACCTTAAGGTTGCAGTGAACTGTAACCCCTCTGTAAACTATCAACTATCAACTAACTACGCCACTGGTTGCAATTATGCCGTTAACTTAGTATTCACTTATTATTATACTTCCAGTAGCATCGCAACTCATTTTCTCGCCCCTTTGAAGTTTTTAATGCACGTTTCATAAGTAGGTAATTCATATTTTCCGAATACTCGAACTTCTGTAATGAGTTTCGCCCAAAATCGTGAACAGCTAAAATACATCACCTGACGTACTCAAACTTCCGTGTTTTGTTTCATGCCCTGATAGGACAAAATCTTTCACGACGAAAATTTCATTTATAATCAAGGTCATTAATATTTTGACAATGTTATAGGGTTTGTAAACGTCCGGAATATGTGGAATACTGGTTCCATCTGAAATTTTATTGCAAAGACATTTTGTGCAGCTCATAAAAGAAATATGTGGCCTATTGCACCAAAATACTTTGCAACTTTTCACTTCGCACTTTGCATTCTGATAGATTTGCAAAGTGGATATCAATTATGTTTGACAACATTTTTTCCCAAATTTAATTTCTGCGAAGTATTTTTCATTTATTAAAAAGTGAAAAGTACAAAGTGAGAGTTACAAAGTATTTCGGTGCAATAGTCCCCAGATCTTTAGATAATTGTGTTACAGAGAAAATATAAGATCAAACTAGGCGTTTCAACTCCAAACATTAATTTTTGATATGTTCATAATTTTATATCATGTGTTTAACAAAATCCAAATTGCACTTGGGTACTTTTCTGAGTTATAATTGAATTAAACAAATCTAAATACAGGGTGTCCCATTACTCGACGTCAACCCGGAACCGGGTTAAAAGGCAAGTAATGCTGGTTGTCAGAAAATATAAAAAAAAATCTAAGTTGCATGATTTTAAAATAATGCGCATTTAAAAAAACACGCAAAATTCCTCACCCTGTGACAGTCTTTCCGCTCCTGTTGCCACAAATATCAACTTTTTCCAACTTTTTCTTTGCTGTGTAACCTTGAATAATGCTTGTCTAAACTGTAATCAAAATTTTGATACCAGCTGCTCTAGGTTTCATAAAAATAGGGCTTACTTCTCAGAAAAAAAATTCGAAATAAACAATTGCCTAGTCTCAACTGACTGTATTGAAAAAAAAATGTACTACGTAGGTTTGGCATGTTTTTTCAAAAGTTTGCGCATTTAGTGAGGATTCCAAAATGGTATAATACTTGTTTAATTGTAGCTGCCGTAGTTCGAATTTATTTTCGATTGCCTTTGAATACACTTTTTCGTTAACTGCTTCCCAGTAATAAAGTCCAATGGATTCAAGTCCGGTGAACGGTCCGGCCACGAGATTGGACCAGAACGTCCGATCCATCTTCCGGGAAAAAATGTTACCAGAAAAAAAAATTTCAGATAAATTTCTCCGGAAAAATTTTTTCTGGAAAAATCATTTTCTCTGGAAATTTTTTTTTCTGATAACATTTTTTACCGGAAGATACATCGGACGTTCTGGTCCAATCTCGTGGCCGGCCCGTTCACCGGACTTGAATCCATTGGACTCTATTACTGGGAAGCAGTTAACGAAAAAGTGTATTCGAAGGCAATCGAAAATAAATTTGAACTACGGCAGCTACAATTAAACAAGTATTATACCATTTTGGAATCCTCACTAAATGCGCCAACTTTTGAAAAAACATGCCAAACCTACGTAGTACATTTTTTTTTCAATACAGTCAGTTGAAACTAGGCAATTGTTTATTTCGATTTTTTTTTCTGAGAAGTAAGCCCTATTTTTATGAAACTTAGATCAGCTGGTATCAAAATTTTGATTACAGTTTAGACAAGCATTATTCAAGGTTACACAGCAAAGAAAAAAGTTGGAAAAAGTTGATATTTGTGGCAACAGGAGCGAAAAGACTGTAACAGGGTGTGGAATTTTGCGTGTTTTTTTAAATGCGCATTATTTTAAAATCATGCAACATAAATTTTTTTTATATTTTTCTGACAACCAGCATTACTTGCCCTTTCACCCGGTTCCGGGTTGACGTCGAGTAATGGGACACCCTGTATATGGAATTCGAATAATATGCATGATGCGAAGAACAAATAAAAAATATGACACTGGTTCATATTCGATTGATGTTTCAATTTTTATGATTCGAAAAAATTCCTTGCTATAACAAAGCATAAATAGTGAAATCTTAGCAAATGCTTGAACAACATTTATAAAAAATAGGAGGAATGAACTTGCTTCGTTTAATTTCCAGAACATAGATCGTTTCTTTCTCGATGAACCTAGGGGGGTCAACACTTTTGAGGATCTGAAATCATGAGGCACTAAATATTCCACACACAGAAAGTTTGTCACAGACGAATATAAAAATTTCTCGACATAACGATCACCTTGTTTATTGCTCCCAGATAATTCACAAATTCGAAGAAAAATGGATGTGTACAAACCTGAAGCACATAAAGGGTTTTGCAATAAGAGGTGTTATTTTGAATAGCCCGCTATTTCGGTAGATGTCACGTTTGGAGCTGTCGTTTTTTGACATTTGACAAGTAGACACAACGCCATCAATAAAAATGCAACGATACACGCTTCTAAAACGCATTGAAATTATTAGAATTCACTATACAAATGGTGAAAATTTGGCACAGACGGTTCGTAAAACTCGAACATTTTTGGGTCGTCGTGGAGCACCTTGTTGGACCACAATAAAGAAGGTGATGAAAAAATTCGTCCTGTTGGAACAAGTTAGTGATGTGAAGAATTGAACCTGTGCACGTCGTTCAAGAACAGCTGAGAATATAGCTGCTGTAGCCGAAAGTGTTGAAGAAAACCCAGGTTTGTCCATTTCTCGTCGTTCTTTGGAAATAGGTAATCCACTAACGTCATTACACCGTGTTTGCTTAAAGATTTGGGTCTTAACGCTTATAAAGTTCAGTTAATACAAGAACTCAAGCCAGCCGATCATCAAGATTAATCTTTTGCGGGAAAAGTTCTCGGACCGTGTTATCTCTCGAAGAGGTGATCACAATGGCCACCGAGATTTTATGATTTAACACCTTGCGACTTCTTCCTTTGTGGCCACGTGAAAGAGAAGGTCTACTCCATTAGCCCAGCGTCGATTCAAGACCTCAAAGATGGAATTCGTGAGGTTATATAGGACAAAGGGCAGCCACTTTGCGATTTCACTATGGAAAATTCCATTTAAAGGATATAGTCCTGTAAGCGTGGCCGAGGTGGTCATTTGCCTGATTCCACTATTAACGGCATAGCTTCTTCTTTATTATGAAATAAACATCCAACAATTTATATTGAAAAATGCAATTTTTTTCAAATATCAAAATAACACTTCTTATTGGAAAACCCTTAAGTAGAAATAATCTCTAAAACACATCCAAAGTTGTTTGTTTTAATAGAGTAAATTCATTCTCAACGTGGTCTGGAAAGACAAGTCAAAATAAAGACCAAGATGAAGATTGAGCGCTCACTCACAATCGTGCAATTTAAGGGGTTGACAGTCACATACCCTTTCGCAGTCGAAATTGCATACATTGATCTAGAAGTCGAACGAAACGTACAATTTCATTGAGCAGACAACGGAAAGAGCAAACGTTGAGCGATGTGTGTCTGGCAGTTCATTAAGGAGTTATTTATGGTATGAATTAATTCGAATACCTAAATCAAGTCGAATTTCCCATTAGGCAGATTCTCTGAGGCATTTCCGAAGGCTGCTCCGATCCAGAAATCTTATATAATCCAGGTAGATTATCGCTCTCATGGGGGATCGCCTAACCGAGACTACACATGATCAGTTTTCTGAGATAGGACTGCCGATGTATGCAGAGTGGATGAGACTGGTTTCGAAGGTATAACTGCGGTTATTGAATTGCTTCGACTGTTCAATATGATAATTCCTCTAGATCCAGGATGATGATGAAAAATATTTCACGAATATTTCGACGCATTCAAGCCAAAACGACGTAAGCGACATTTCAAACATTTCGAGTAATTTAGGAAAAACTTGTTTCGTGACTATATTTTTTCAAAAAAATTATCAAAATTTGCACTTATTAGTAACGATACTAAAAACTCATATACATTCAGTTAAACTCGATCTAGGAAAACAGGTAAAAAATGCAAAAATGGAGGTTAAGTCAATTATTTTTGGTCGCTTATGACAGGAGTAAACAATGCATTACTGTCGCTTATGACTGAAGTGAACAACCTCGACGAATTCTGCTTAGACGAGTCCGGCGCTTATGCAACTTTAAATCGAAATGCCGGGAAAGTAGTCGATTTTATTGGCTAAATCCAAGGTTCTAGAAGGCGCTTAGACCGATTCAGTTAAACTGAAAACTCAATTTTCGAAAAAATGGCGCTTACGTCGTTTGGCTTGAACGCGTCGCTTTAGAACATCTCATTTTGCTAGGAAGCGCATTAAATTTTGTGGTGATTATTCAGATAACGGAACACATGTCACATACATATTTGAAAAAAAAATATGCTTTCCACTAAATATTGGTCCTGGGTCGCGAATCCGATTTGAAAAACTGATATTTTCTCACGTTTTTCAACAAAAATTTCCCAAATTTCGATGATTTAACTTTCTAATTCGTTATTTCTTTTATTGAACAGTCTTCTGATGCCTTTCGATCCAAAATCCAAATTTCAAAAAATACAGCAAACTTCAACCGAAAATACACCGAAATATCAGTTTTCTGAGAGACTCCAGATGTGAAGGAGACCGGTTTCGAAGATATAACTGCGGTTATTGAATTGCTTCGACTGTTCAATATGATAGGTAATTCCTCTAGGTCCTGGATGATGACGAAAAATATTTCACGAATATTTAGAACATCTCATTTTCCTAGGAATAGGTATATTTTCTCTCGCTTTCTTACAAAAAATCGATCTTTTGTGTGGAGTTAATAGAAACAGTTTGATTTTTATGACCTTTGCGACCAGAGAAGTTGCATTTTAGAGTGCACTTCTTCGGTTCACTTTCCCTCTTCATGGTGTGAGAACCTTTCGTAGCTGTAAAAAATAATGATTAACTCCAATAAATTCAGATTACAGACAGAAAATCTAACGTTTGTTTCAGGGATTCCATTTCGGTGGCTGAATTCGGTTTTTTCTTTTTTGCAATATTAGGATTTTTAACTGGAAAGGTTGCATCAAGACTCAAATCAATCATCTCTGAAAAACTCACATTTCATTAACTTCGTTCTCTGGTATATTGTGAAGATTAGTCCAATCAATATTCTTGTATATTCTAACATTCCTCTTTATACAAGAATCAGAAGATTTTGGGTCCAGCTGAAAAATTGACTTTTGTCCAGAATGATCTGAGAGGTGCTCCTCAATAACAGTTGTTGAACAAATTTGAAATCCTGTTATCCAAACGAGTAGAGCATTTTAATTTTTTCCTATTAGGTTCTCTAATTGAGACTTCTAAGTTATAAGTTTTTGAAATTGACTCATTTGTATATTGATAGTTCTCTTTCTCTCTAGACCTTCTCTTTCACGTAGCCCCAAAGGAAGAAGTCGCAATGACGTTTGTGAAATGCCTAATTCCAAAGAACGACGAGAAATCGACAAACCTGGGTTTTCTTCAACACTGTAGGCTAGAGCAGCAATATTCTCGGCACTAATTTATCTCAATAGCTCGAATTTTCCACCAATTTATTATTGCGGTCCTACAAGGTGCTTCACGCCGACCCAAAAATTTTCTAGTTTTACGATCCGTCTCCAAATTTTCACCATTTTTATAGTGAATTCTAATAATTTCAATGCGTTCTTGAAGCGTGTATCGTTCCATTTTTATTAATGGCGTAGTTTCTACTCATCAAATTTCCAAAAATGACGGCTTCAAACGTGACATCACTGACATCTACCGAAATAGCGGCTATTCAAAATAATATCTCTTAATGGAAAACCCTTTAGTTAGTACTGAAAATGTAGGAGGAGTTAGAAACAAAGTGAACAAAGTGTGAAATGAATTTCTATGTTGATAACATTCCATTATGTGACTGACATGTGGTAGGTACTTATTCCTCATATCCCAATAAAACCCGGACAATGCGGGATAAATTACGCATGTACAAATGTCATTGCTAATAATGCATATTATCTCTGATTAACAGTCAGCATGTGGCTTGAAACAACTATTACTTACGGCGGACAATATTCGAATAATTCGGTGCTCTGGTGCCGTATTCTCGAGAAGTGATATTCGAAAACGTATACGAACTTCATTGCGCGGTGTGCATTTTTGCAGGTAAAACAGGTACTCGCGCAATGAAGTTCGTATACGTTTTCGAATATCACTTCTCGAGAATACGGCACCTGGCGGCTGATCATTCAACGAGTGAAACGCAAACAAGAAAAGCAGGTTATCAATGCTGACCAACGAAATCGAACTGCATCTCGCTTGCAAAACGCAAACCAAAACCAGCGAATTGGGGTGGTACGTGCCACAGACCAATAACTTATCAAATTATTTTTTATTGTAACCAAATTATTTTATATTGTATGATAAATTATTTTATATTGTATTATAATTTTTGTTGAGACTTAATATTTCATCAAGTTATGGTAAATAGGTGGAATACTGCTTAATGTTAATATGATAAATTTGTCTCATATACTTTCGAAATTCAATAAGTCTTTTTTAGTTGTATCGGGATTATCTCATAACGGTTACAGTTGAAAGACTCAATAACAATGCACAACATTGTTGTTAATTCGACCCATGTTTCTTGGAGAAAATTACTGTTTCAGGCGTTGAAAATCTTATTGAGTTAGGTTTTCAATTCCCAAAGTATGAAGGTCATCTATCCTTTCCAGTATTTTCATGGTGGGGCAACTATCCATATTTGTTTGTAGGCATCTATCCCCAATGAAAGGGTTCCTCAAATATTGAATTTTTCTGAAATTTGGTACTGCTATGTCAGAAAAAAGTCTCAGTATTTCAAGTCTAATAATGGGTTTAGCTAAATTTATAGAAATTATTCATGTAAAATCAATATTTCAAAAATGAAAAAGTGGGACATCTATCACGATTTCACCCTAGTTACAGTGGCGGCTTGTCCTATGAGGCAGGTGAGGCAGTGCCTCACCAAATAAATTACGGAAATCACAAATAATATCAATCGAATTAATCCAATATTTTACTAATCAATTTCATCATCCCATTATGTTCTTCAGTGTCAATTTTTTGTACGATACTGCACTCGTCTTCCATAATATCCGAGCTCAATCTCAAGCCGGGTACAGCTACAGACGTCTGTAACATTACACGTTACTGACGTTACGATGAATGCACAAAAATCGGATAGTAACGTTACATGTTACAGGCGTTAAGGTCCGATTTTTGTACATTCATCTCACTTCCTCTTCAAGGCGTAAACGGTGTGGTGAGGCTTGCCTCACGCGCTTACTTGTCTAGCGCGTTATTCACATCGACGTGACGAGATCATGAACCTCCCCTTCTTAGTTTATCTATTGCGGCTTCTAAGGTGAATTGAGGCTAGCCTCAGTAACAACTTTTAGAACATTTGAAGCGTTTTATCTCAGAAACGGTGCCTCGTAGGAAAAAAAAGTATAGATACATTTTTGAAGATAATTTTAACATCTACATTTTTGTCCGAATTACTTTTTTGATGAAACTCACCGTTTTGCTGAAAATCGCGAAAAACTCATTTTTCGACCTTTGAACTTGAATAAATATTTGTCTATCCACGGGAATGATTGGCAACTTTTATATATTATTTATTATTATGTTTTGAACAATTTTACCGATTTTCAGCTTGTTGGAATTTTATGTAAATTCACCCTTATTTTTGGTCTGGATTGACCGGACTATCTACCCTTGATCCGTGATCGTTTCGTTTCATCGGCAAACTGCACATATTCGTGTTAATCGTGAAGCGGAAGATAGTGAAATTTCACTCTGGTTTGGGGTTATTGGGTTTGTGCGGTACTCGTGACATTGCAGAGTTTCCAATAAAACAAACAGTTTTTGAGTCATTCCTATGAGTATAAAATATGTACAATTGAAAAAGTTATACAACCTATTCCAAATCTTGACTATCGGTGCGGTAGAAAATCGAATCGGAGGTTTCAAAATGAGAGTACTAATGGCCTACTGGCAGTGTAACTCTAATCAAATTATTTTTGGCAATGTTAATAATACATATTCCGATAGGGTTTAGTGAAAAACTGGTTGAAGCGAGTTGAAAAACGTATCTCAGGGCAATTACCACCCAATAAAACGCTATAGAATCATTGGAGCATTAATACCGAAGGATTGTTTCATAATGATAAGTATGCAGCTGACAAAAAAGTGTTTATAAGATTAATTTTTTTTTGATGTGCCGCATCACTTTATTCTATCGCAAGCCGCCACTGCCTAGTTAGTAGGTACTGAAGTTGTTAAAGAAGTTATAAACCTAACGAACTGTAAAATGAATTTCTATGTGCAAAACTTTCTATATTATGTGACTGACATATGGTACTTATTACGCATATCCCAATAAAACCTGGACAAAGCGAGATAAATTACGCATGAACAAATGTCATGGCCAATAATGCATATTATCCCTGATTAACAGTCAGCATGTGGAGTGAAACCTTAGATTACCAATCTAAGAGTGAAACAACTAATACTTACGGCGGACAATATTCGAATAATTCGGTGCTCTGGCAACTGACCATTCGACGAGCGAAACGTAAACAGGAAAAGCAGGTTATCAATGCCGTCCAACGAAGTCCAACTTCATCTCGCTTGCAAAACGCAAACCGAAACCTGCTAATTGGGGTTGTACGAGCCACAGACCAATAACTAACCAAATTATTTATATTGTTGCCGGGGTAAAATTATGTATACACTCTCCGGATGAGTTGGTAACCTTCGTCCTTCTGCCGTGGCCCAGTTCTTGTTTTTCGTTTGTGCCAGAATTATTAATGTTTGTCACAGAGTGGAAACCGATCGACCATTTCAGTCACGTAATACCAAAATGATAGTTTGATAAAGCACGCCCTTTTGTCCAGATAAAATGCCCAAAATCAACAGCGACTTGTAGTGAAATTAAAATGAATGTGGTTAGTGAATCTTGGAAAAAGAATTGCAAAAAATTCTATTCTATACAGTAAAGGCACGTATTGTGATTCAATTTTTTTGGGATAGAGTAATAAATATTTATTTACATCCATTTCAAGTTGCCATTATATTATTTGGTTCACAATCTGATCACAACTATTGATATCTAGAAACTTAGAATGAAAGATTTATTCATAGTCGCACAAAACTGTTTTTAAAATTCATTTCGCTGAGGCAGATAAAGTGTCACATTTAGTCCATTCACGAAAGTTCGAGCGCATAGTAGGCGTTTGTTTACTTATCTTTAGTTGGCAGTATTTACTTTCATAACGTGAAATAAAGTCAACGTTGCCGAATGTACCCGGCCTCATCCGAAGAGCTGCATCCAGAGAACTCCATGCAATATTGACAACATTGCTTATCAATCTGACAAGATAATAAACAACATTAACTAAAATTTTAATATACACAGTGAAATATGCCAACTGACGGCTCAAACTTTCGTGAACGGACTATACAGTGTGTTTGCTCATGATAATTTAAGGCCATCAAATATACCTAATTTCATCGACAGAAACACCCAAACTTGGAAGTTCACCCCCTTAGTTTTGGAGAAGCCCCCATTTTAAATTTATTTTTTATTTATGTTGACCCTTCCAAATGATATCGATTTCTTTGGACATAAAGGTCCTACAGATGTGAAAAAAATGTAGATGATTCTACCACCTTTCATTGAAGTATAACAATATAAAAACATTCAACTTGAAAACTCCATAAAAAATTCTTTAAAAAAGTTCATAGTAAAAATATGTACTGATTTTCTTAGTAAATCCGCAATAGTACAAAAACTAGCACATTGAAGTATAATTTTTTTCAATGATTTAACACGCAAGGATATTAGCTGCATAACAACACTCACATCATATCTGTGAGTTACATAATTTGAGCATTATTGCTGCTCGAACATGATCACTACGCGAGCAAAAGAAACAAGACAGGTCGTCATGAAGGCCATTTTGAGAAATTTTTATGATTAATTTGTTTGTTTGATCATTGAAAATTATGGAAAGTACAGTACTGAGTTTTTTTATTTTATCAATTTTCATAAGGGCCATGGTCGAACAGCAATAACTCTCAAATTATGTTACTCACAAAATGATGTGAGTGTTGTTTTGTAGCTTGTGTCTTTGCGTGTTAAATCATTCTAGCTAGTTCTTGTACTATTGCGGATTTACTGAGAAAAGCAGTACATATTTTCACTATGAACTTTTCCAAAGAATTTTTTATGGCTTTTTCAAGTTGAATGTTTTATATTGTTATACTTCAATGAAAGGTGGTAGTATCATCTTTCAAAAAACATCTTTTTCACATCTGTAGGACCTTTATGTCCAAAGAAATCGATATTATTTAGAAGGTTCAACGAAAATAAAAAAGTAAATTTAAAATGGGGGCTACTCCAAAATTAAGGAGGAAAACTTAAACTTCCAAGTTTGGGTATTTTTGTCTATAATATTAGGTATTTGATGCCATATAAAAGTCATGTGTGCTATGTATTTAAAATTGTTATTTCAGCTACTATTGAAATGAGCAAAAATATAAGAGATGAAACTTTTTAGAATATCTGAAGAAATGCCAATTTGCGGAAAACAGAATTAAAGTGATTCCTAAGCAGAAAGTTCCCAAAACATGTCTTTAAAAATCACAACGGTATTTAAGAATTCACGTATCCGAGAAACACTTGCATAGATATTCACGCGAGAGTTTATTTATGAAAAATGATCCTCAGACACCGTACTCAGTTTTTGTTCATTTTTCTTAGAAATGGAATCCATTCAAAAGGTTTGAATATGTCCCACCCTGTACGTCATTTTAGGAAAGCTGAATGCTGTATATATTATTGCGTAGGTATGATATTTTACAATATTTCCCAAAGAGCCAGACAAATCTGATGGACAGAACATCCTTTCAGACTCGTCAAATGTTCAGCTGTGGGAGGAAGCGCAGCAGCATTACAGTATTGTTCAAGCTCAGTGTACCAGTGCATCAGTGGTGTATACAGTGGTATACGGGTAGCCCAGGGGCTCAAAAATGGAGCATTTTGTAGAAGAATACTCCCGATCTCTATAAAAAGATAAGAGCTGCTAGCACTTCCTCAAACTTAAACAGAATACCGTATATGGAAGCATTTTAAGCTGCATGATGCTTTTTTCACTATTCCCAGTAAATTTAACGGAGTAAGAAGGCTCAATTTAACCCTTTTTCACGTACGAAAGACTAGCGCAATAAGTTTAATCCACTGGATTAGAAAATAATAAATGTCCGTGGTAAATTGTTGTTCGCCGTGTGTCAAACGTTTTTTCGTAATTATAGAGTTCATTTGGGAAAAGGCTTAAGTTCTAACTAAATAAAAGTAACGTGACGGAAAACACAAAATGAAATTTGAATGGTTCAATTTCCATAACTGAATCTATTTCTTTCTCTTCAGAAATGAAAATGATGCTGATCTTACAAAATTCCTTTTCGTCACTGATTTCACACAAATCGTTTCATACAACTTTGGCCGAAAGTGGATGGAGTCATTCCGAAAAAAGGATAGGAAACATATACAATATAATAAAAATGAATTTTTCACGATAAAGGTAACAAAATGAATTGAGGCATCATTCGAGATTTTCTCGTACTTTTAATTTAAAAACTAGAAATGATTATCCCTAAATCCAGAGGTTCCAACAATGGCGCATTTTATAGAAGAATACCCCCGATCTCTATTAAAAGATAAGAGCTGCTAGCACTCCCTCAAACTGAAAGAGAATAGCATATACGGATGCATTATAAGCTGCATGATGCTTATTTCGCTACTCCCAGTAAATTTAACGGAGTAGGAAGGCTTAATTTAACCCTTTTTCACGTACGAAAGACTAGCGCAATAAGTTTAATCCACTGGATTAGAAAATAATAAATGTCCGTGGTAAATTGTTGTCTGCCATGTCCCGAACGTTGTTCCGTAATTATAAAGTTCATTTGGAAAAAGGCTGTTTCCCAGTAAGCGGTGCTTGCTTCGATAATCCGACTAGAGGTAATCTGATTCAAAAATATCGGGTCAGATTTTTAATTGCATTCAGGATTACATTGTGGATGTGGTTCTTTCGTGGTATGTTCGTATCTTTGGCGTGGAAAACTAACCGAAGCATGAAAATCGTTTTCATGAATATAGAAATTAGGTTTGATCATTCTTTATTCTTTTTTTATTGGAAGGGAAGTATTAAGCTATATTACTTTTATAATGAGATATTAATTGATTGAACAGAAGTTCAGAATGTACTAATACTTTCTTACTACTTTAAAATCTGAAATAGAGTTACGAAAATTTGAGTGAAGGAATGAGCCTGTTTCTGTAATATGATACTTATTTGACTCAATTCATAATTCATACTCAATTCAATTGAGTATATATTCTAGATTGAAATACATTCTCATTTTACACAAGACATGCATTTGACGTATTATAGATTTATATGCATCTATTGAATAAATCAGATCCGGACTAGAAAAATATCGGACTTTTTCTATTTTCATGAATATTGGAATACCCTGTACGTGAACATTTTTTTTTATTTCAGTAACCATAAAGAATGAATTAATTCGAAATCTCTGCTTGGCACGGTCATACAGGATGATCAAGAAGTGATCAAAAAACATTACCTTATGAGCAGAACTTTTAAGTTCAATAAGTCTTGAACCATTCGACCGACTTTTTCAAATTTGAAAGGTTTGTCACCCTTTACGATTAATATATTTCAATATTCCTGAAATTGAATAAATCAGATCCGGACTAAAAAAATTTTATACGTTCTCCATTTTCGTTAATATTGGATCACCCTCTACGTCAACAATATGTTTTTTTTTCATTTTCGTAACCACGAAGAATCAATTAATAAGAAGACTAGATATGATTATCTACCATAAATCACGTTTGGATTGCGACTAATGACTGATTCCATCGCGCACGCAGGTCGAGAAGCAACACCCGACAGATCCCCACTACCACTTGCCATCGGTCATTTGCGGTGACCAGATTTTTACTTGATGTGGCATAGCACTCATATTTTGATTGTTCCACTGTTCCATTGGAGCCAGGTGCCGTATTCTCGACAAGTGATATTCGAAAACGTATACGAACTTCATTGCGCGAGTCCCTGTTTTACCTGCAAAAATGGACACCGCGTAATGAAGTTCGTATACGTTTTCGAATATCACTTGTCGAGAATACGGCACCAGAGCGACTTGGAGATTTGTACTCAAATCCTATGTTTCCGAGTGAATTTTCCAAACAGAATGTCTTCTCTATTGATGAAATGTTCAGCATTTTCATTTGAATCTACTATTTTCAACTTAGAAAATCTTCGTTTTTTCGAAAGAACTCATTCACGAAACAGATTTTTCAAGATGATTGAAGTGAATCAACAGAAGAAATTAGATTCCTGAGTACATAACTTGCTTTTGATTAATAACTGATAAGCATTCCAAGAGAAAGTAAAGAGTGCGATTTTATCATCATCAAGTGATTTTGAATTGTTTTGTTCAATTACCAAACAGGGAATATTGTTGCCCTGTTTGGCTCAACAGTGCACATGTACATAAGATTAATGCACAATAAAATTTTTCCATCATGTCTATCAGTTCTTTCAAATATTGCTCCTCCACATATACGCAGGCAGGCCCTAACTTTGAAAATTTGAAATAAATTAAATTCTTTTCAAATTCATATCAAATACTTTCCTTTATTTCAGATAATAAGGTTCCACGATTAAAATCACGTAAACCATTTTGGTCCAATTATTTTCTGGCCTCTGATGAAAGCGATAAAGCAATTTGGCAATGCGAGTACAACACATGTAATATTCCAAGCAAAGATTTAATAACTGATATCTCCAATGAAGTTCCTGGATTTGATCTTCCAAGGAAAATTTGGACTGTTCTTAATCGTATAAGAACAGGTCATTTCCTTTGTAATAGCATGCTTTTCAAGTGGAATTCAGTTGAGAGTTCTAGCTGTTAATGCGGATAAGCAGAGGAGACTATAGAACATCTGATAAATAATTGTCCAATATTTAAATTTCAGGATAGCTTAAGGGATATACATTAAGTTACAGAGTCGTTTTTGAATTGGGTTATTGATTTTAAATCGATTTAATAGAGTTTCAATCATTTTATTTTTCTGCATCTTTTTTCTGCTTCGATTTTGTCGTCTCAGATTCCAAATACCGAAGGCATCTTGGAGAGGGTTATCGGTTGGACTAAATAAAGAAGAAATCCTTGATTATTGGAATAGTATTATTTTCGTTGGAACGGCGAGACAGGGTTCTTTCTACTGGGGTTTTTCTCTGAGCTATTATACGAAAAAATAGTATGGTTCCCTGTTTTGCACTAACCACAGTAAGGGATTTTTGTTTTTGTTTCATGTATTGTATTATGTTAGCTCTTGAATTCAAAAGAATATAACAGATGTGGAAGAAACAGATGGAAACACGGGAGTTTCAGCGTTAAATCCAAGCAGGCTCCGACTCCAGTGGAACAGTGGAAAAATCGAAACCTCGGAGCGATGCGATATTGAATAAGCGGCTGGTCTGTTGGAATGGCAGTCTGTAGTGAGTGGGGAAGCGCGCAAGCAACGATCAAGTATCGAATATCGAATCAGTAACACTCCAAACGGGAGATGGATAACATCGCATGTCTATTGAAAATGAATACGATAAATTTTCTCCACTCTTATGGGCGCCATGGGCGGAAGTTATTTGCCTCAATGAATGAAAGTGCGCGTCCACAACAGAGCACCGACCCTAGCCCATCACACCCTCGCCCATAGCACCAAGCCCTGGACTGTCCACATTGAAGCCCAGACCCTCACGCCTATTTCTAGGTTATGTATCTTTGTTTTTATTGTTCAAATCAGCATTCAAATCTTCAAAAACCTAAAATGCATTTGGAAAGACTGTTTTAGTTAATTCAAACAACAAACTTTATATTCTGCGATATAATTCATAAAAGCAAAGCAATAGTAATAGAAGAAGAATGGTTGGATACCTATACTTGATTTAATCATTTATCATAAAGTAAACAAACTGAATGCCTAATTCTTTCGTTGAATACATCGTGTTCTCAACATCAATCAATATTACTTCAAATGTGATAAAACACTAATTTGATATGTGTTCTTTATCGAGTTGTAGGAGGCCGGTGTTTCGACTTCTTCATTGATTCGAACATGAACGGAAACATTATATAGATTTCATTGTTATTTCTTTACCACTTACTTTCTAATGAAAAACCAAAACTATTCGAGTAATCATCAGTTAGTAGGTAATTCTGGTTAGAGCTGTAAAAATTAGTTATGTCCAATATAATCATTAAATTGAACAATCGTTCGATAGATAATGTTCCAATAGCATTCGTGTACTTTATACAACCATATCATTGATTCGTAGTCCTAGGAAAATAGTTCATTTATTTGAAGATTTTGGAAATCTTTCCTTATTATGATTGGAAATTGAAATTTTTCGCACAGTGATTGTCCTTCAACGAACGAATACATCGTTTGACAAATATAAACACACGTAAATCTTGAGGTTATGTCATATTTGGTGCGTGGTGCGGTGCTTAAATAAATACAAAATGAATTTCGCTCGTTGGTGCGCTGGTCGGTGCTAGGTGAGGTGCGTAGGTCAGTGCTCCGTTGTGGACACTCGTATAAGGAAACATGCTTTATTTATTTTTGAGGGGCGAGGCTTGGTGAGGTGCTATGGTCGGTGCTATGATAGGTGCGCCGTTGTGGACGCCTACAAACAAATCATTTCCTGTGAAAATTAATATTCAGTTTTTTTTCGCCATAACTGGTTTGAAAATAAAATAAATTCTACGAAAAACAAAAATAAATTCAACGAAAGTAAAAAACCAAACTAGGAAGTCCCAAACATACATCACAAACTTTGAACTCTTAATAGAATATTATCTTCCAAAAGAAAGTTCTCCGTTGTGTGCAATTTGCAACCAATCAATTCTTAATACACCAACTACTTCGAAAGAAGTAAATGAAAGAGTTCTGGAAAGAAACTATGTTATTTCCGAAGTCTGGAAATAAAAGACAATTTTCGAAGTAAGTTGAACTCATTGTTCGAATCACCGATATTACCAATCCGTTATTCGGTAATATCTCTTGGATCCCACCCGATTTGGCCAGAACTCTCCAAGGTATTCACATCGGAAACTCAGCGAGCAACCCTTATGTTATTAACTACCCCATTCAGCAGAGATAGGGATAATAAAGATTTCTAAGGTATCTCATTTGTCTTTCAGGTTTCATGGATCCGAAAAAGGGACCTGCACATTTTAACTGCCGGCATCTTAACCTACACTTCGGACCAGAGGTTCCAGGTAATCAGACCGGACAAATCAGACAATTGGACGCTGCAAATAAAATTTCCACAGTTGAGGGACAGCGGCATCTATGAATGTCAAGTGAATACTGAGCCTAAAATGTCTCTTCCTTTCAGACTGAACGTTATAGGTAAGAAACTGCCTGAAGAGGTTTTTGTACTGATTCACATATATGATTATTGAACAAGAGCCCGTGAAGGCCAGACCTTCGTTATTTTATAAAAGCTGAAAACTTGTCTACGCATGCTCCCAACATAGGTAAGAACGATGGACCATTATGAAGTTTGGGTTACCTTGGCTTGGGCAGGTAAAAGGTATTAAAGGTGTGTAAAAATACTGATCTAATTTCGTCGAATTATAAAGTGTGATTTTTTGATATTACCTTCAGAATATTATTGAAAATCACGTCATTAATTGCCAGATACTTACTATAGTGCCAACCCCTTGCCAGACACCCTTAATGTTCATAAAATTATATGTAATTCTACTTACGTTATAGTATGAAAGCTGATTTTTATATATGATACTTGGGCAATAATAAGATAATGTTTCCTCATTAGCCATACATTTTTGATAGTGCCAACCCTTTGCCAGACAAGCTCGCAGTTTAGCTGCAGCCGCGAGCGCGAGACAGTATTTATGAGTGGGTGCGAGTGAGACGGCATGATTATAATATAAATTTTTTGGTACAGATTTATATAATTAATCATTTGAGTGAATCTCAAAAACATCTGAAGAAAAGACATCCGATGCTACAACTAAATAAAATTGTTAAAAATTTTAATTTTTTCTATTAACAATTTAATGTAGTTGTAGCATCGAATTTTTTTCCTTCAGGTGTTTTTGAGATTCACTTGAATGATTAGTTATATAATCTGTACCAAAACATTTATTTGCATAAGTCATTATAATCATGCCGTCTCACTCGCACCCACTCATAAATACTGTCTCGCGCTCGCACCTGCAGCTTAACTACAAGCTTGTCTGGCAAAGGGTTGGCACTATCAAAAATGTCTGGCTAATGAGGAAACATTATAATAATAATATAAATAATAATAATAGCCTTTATTTTCCTTATGTAACTGTCACAAATTTAGATCACAAATAAAAAGTACAAATAGGAAAAAAGGCGAGGTTCAGAGTAGAGAATGATCTCCCTCTGTTCTTCCACCTAACCCTTACAAGTCTCAGCAACAATAAATGAAACTGTAAACCCCCAAGTATCATATATAAAAATCAGCTTTTATACTATAACGTAAGTAGAATTACATATAATTTTATGAACATTAAGGGTGTCTGGCAAGGGGTTGCCACTATAGTAAGTGTCTGGCAATTAATGACGTGATTTTTAATGATATTCTGAAGGTTATATCAAAAAATCACACGTTATAATTTGACGAAATTAGATCAGTATTTTACACCCCTTTAATACCTTTTAGCTGCCAAAGCCAGGGTAACCCAAATTTCATAATGCTCCATCGTTCTTACCTGTGTTGGGAGAATGCGTAGACAAATTTTCAGCTTTTATAAAATAACGAAGGTCTGGGGTTCACGGGCTCTTAGACTATTACAGTTTATGAATCTAGAAATTGGTTTCGTGCACGTTTGATCGGAGGTACAACAACCTCACTTTTCCTATGTGAATCATAGCAAAACTACGAGTTATTTTTTGTGTTTCTCAAGTGTTTCAGTTGATGTATTTCTTTTTTGGACTGAATAATCGTGAAAATGGATCTATCAAATTATTTATTGAGTTCAGATCATATCATCGAGGACGATATGTAGGAAAATGTGCGAAACGTAAATTTTTCTCTTCTTAATCGATGAAGAGAATTTGCCGAATTTTTGACACTCTACTGGACCATGTGACATTCGCATCTCTAAGTAGATGGGTTTTTCTTTTTCTTGGCATCAGTTCAATGTTTCCAAAAAAACTTTATAGGTTTTCACTCCCAGTCTCAGAAATAGAAATAATTAAAGAATTTTTAATTTAATTTTTAAATGAAGTGCCCCTGCGAAAATCTTTGCACTTGTTTGTCAGGAGCAAATTGGTTTTGAAAAAATTGTTGCCTAACAGTAAAACTAAAAAAGAAAATGAATGAAAAGGATAGTGTAACGTTTCGGTGTCTATATCAGAAACCTTTTTCAGAGAAACTTGTGAAATCTTCAGAATGGTATGTTTGTTCATTTGCAGTGTAATTGACAACTTTCAATGTCAATTCATCTTAATTAAAAAATTTTTAATTATTTCTGTTTCAGAGACTGGGAGTGAAAACTTAAAAGGTTTTTAGAAATGCAGAATCCTTCCATAATATATTTCAATCGATATCAGTTCATTGATCTCCTCAACCCTTCAGGTTTTCACTCGTTCTCCCAAAGGTAATAGAATGAGAGGTAAGCATCCGATTTTGTTTTCCCCATTTGGTAAGAGCCACTGGCGAAAAAGGTATATGCCTTCTTTTACGGCAGTTTAGCGTCCTCCTCGGGATTTGAGTTGTTTCCGTATTCTCGACCTTAGCACCGCGAAATCGGCCACAAAATTTCAGGAGAATATTACGCTGAACACATAACGGCAACCTGCCTGGGCTACACTGATTCAGAAATGTTATATTTGTTTCGTTTTATCTGAGGGGGCAAATTTATTACATCCAGCATTTATGAACGGTATAAAATGTGGATCTTGGTATTCATATCAGAGCTGTAAATCTTCTGAGCATTTGCCGGAATCTACTTTTTAGCTCTTATTACTGAAGGGGATTAGAAACTTCAATGAATAGAAAAAGTCCGGAAAGAAAAATAATATTAACTCTTATCAAATTCGCAAAAGTTTGAATGAAAACTTTGCAACTTTGGGGGATGTATTGTGAGAAAATATACAGGCTGTCCCAATATGTACCATACAGCCAATATCTCGACTCTCAAACAAGGTAGAAAGTTCAAACAGAAAATAATCTGAATTTATTGATTCAGAAATGCTATATTTGTGTCGTTTTATCTGAGGAGGAAAATTTATTACATCCAGCATTTTTGAACGGTATAAAATGTGGATCTTGGTATTCATATCAGAGCTGTAAATCTTCTGCGCATTTGCCGGAATCTACTTTTTAGCTCTTATTACTGAAGGGGATTAGAAACTTCAATGAATAGAAAAAGTCGGGAAAGAAAAATAATATTAACTCTTTTGAAATTCGCGAAAGTTTGAATGAAAACTTTTCAACTTTGGGAGATGTATTGTGAGAAAATATACAGGCTGTCCCAAGATGTACCATACAGCCAATATCTCGACTCCCAAACAAGGTAGAAAATTCTAACAGAAAATAATCTGAATTTACTGATTCAGAAATGATATCTTCGTTTCGTTTCATCTGAGGGGGAAAATTTATTTCATTGAGCATTTATGAACGGTATAAAGTGTGGATCTTGGTATTCATATCAGAGTTGTAAATCTTCTGAGCATTTGCCGAAACCTACTTTTAGCTTTTATTACTGAAGAGGATTAGAAACTTGAATGAATAGAAAAATTCCGGGTAGAAAACAAAGTTAACTCTTTTGAAATTCGACAAACTTCGAAGGAAAACTTTTCAGCTTTGGGAGATGTATTGTGAGATAATATACAGGCTGTCCCAAGAAGTTCCATACAGCCAACATCTAGAGTCTCAAACAAGGTAGAAAGTTCGAACATAAAAAAGTCTGAATTTACTGATTAAGAAATGCTATAGTTGTTTCTTTTTATCTGAGGAGGAAATTTATTACATCCAGCATTTATGAACAGTATAAAACGTGGATCTTGGTATTCATATCAGAGCTGTAAATTTTCTGAGAATTTGCCGGAATCTACTTTTTAGCTCTTATTACTGAAGGGGATTAGAAACTTCAATGAATAGAAAAATTCCGGTAAGAAAAATAAAGTTAACTCTTTTGAAAGTCGCAAAAGTTTGAATGGAAAGTTTTCACCTTTGGGGGATGTATCGTGAGAAAATATACAGGCTATCCTAAGATGTACCAATCAGCCAATATCTGGACTCTCAAACAAGGTAGAAAGTTCAAACAGAAAATAATCTGAATTTACTGATTCAGAAATGCTATATTTGTTTCGTTTCATCTGAGAGGGTAAATTTATTACATCCAGCATTTATAAACGGTATAAAATGTGGATCTATTATTCATACCAGAGCTGTAAATCTTCTGTGCATTTGCCGGAATCTACTTTTTAGCTCTTATTACTGAAGGGAATTAGAAACTTCAATGAATAGAAATCGCCTGAAAAAGAAAACGAAGTTAACTCTTTTGAAATTCGAAAAACTTCGAAGGAAAACTTCTCAACTTTAGGAGATGTATTGGGACATAATATACAGGTTGTCCCAAAATGGACCATACAGCCAATATCTCGAATTCAAACCAGGTAGAAAGTTAAAACAAAAATACTCCGAATTCACTGATTTAGAAATGCTATATTTGTTTCGTTTCATCTGAGCGGGTAAATTTATTGCATCCAGCATTTTTGATTGGTATAAAATGTGGACCCTGGTATTCTTATCAGTGCTGTAAATCTTCTGAGCATTTGCTGGAATAAACACAAAAGACGCCTTGACGCATAATAAAACAGCTTGATAGTGAAAACAATATTTGAAATTTAATTGTATTGCTTCAAATGCAGAGAAAAACGAATTGGAGTCGACAAAAATCGAGATAATGGGTGTAAATATAAACATTATCTTATAGTCATTACTTGAATAAAATATCTTTCAATTTTATGTTATCTTTCTCCCAAAATCTAAAGAAGTATTGAACAAAACTTCATATTCTCCTAACGTTCTCTGAAATGAAATTGAAATCAAAGGCTTCCTACTGAGGCATAGAACTTCCTTTCGAACCTGCGAGAATGGAAATAGAATTTTCTGTATCGTATTTTATATTACCATTGATAAAAAAAAACTGCCTGTTTCGTCCTCCTTAAAAAATGTTTCCTTTGTTCTCCCACTTCTCTGAAGTTTATCTGAAAAAGTGGGGAAAAGATTAAAATCCAATATCTACAGGAAATTAATAACAGAATAGAATTGTTCTCACTCAAAGAGCTTCTGGAAGGAAACTAATGCGTTATCGGTTTCATGTCATTTTGTCATAAGTTTGTCACACGTTTTTTATCATTATTCCGAAATTGAATTCGATATTTAGGATGAAATACAACAATTTAAATCTATGAGAGGTGATTACCCTTCAATAGGGTCCTGTAGCGGTCTTAGAAGACCAGGACACTCGTGGTGTGCAAACTGAATCTCGCCTATACAGGGTGTCCGTAATTAGACGACAAACTTCTAGTGGACATTATAGATCGTATTTTAGACAGATTCGACCCAATCATATATTGCAAAATTGCTTCGTTAAGGAGCTAATGCCTTTGAAGATGACGTCCTGTCCACACTTTTTGCCACATATTCGCAAAACGGAGTTACATAAAGTGCTGAAAGTTTACACATTGGCTAATATCAAGAACACGCATCGATTAGTTTGAGTGCATTTCTTTCATGTCATGCACAATCGTATCATTTGGGGGGGCGAAAGGTATTTTTAGTTGAAACTTTTTTAACTTTCATGATTCGCGAGATTTACATCATATTCATAAACTCTGATGTTTTTTCTGAAGAAAGATGCTCTTGTATGATAACGCCCAGATGCACCATTTCTGAAAAAATAGATTTGAAATTTTCTCTCTTTTCACTAAGTACTCAATGTTCACTTTTGTTTTGAATTTATTTTCATTGATAATGGTTAGGCATCTTTTTTTCAAGAAAAAACATCAGAGTTAATGAATATGATGTTAATCTTGCGAAATAATGAGAAGTTAAAAAAGTTTCAAATAAAATACCTTCGGCCCCCCCAAATGATACGATTTTGCTTGACATGAAAGAAATGTACTCAATCTAATCGATGCGTATTTTTCATATTAGCCAATGTGTAAACTTTCAGCACTTTATGTGACTCCGTTTTGCGAATATGTGGCAAAAAGTGTGGACAGGACGCCATCTTCAAAGGGCACTAGCTCCTCAACGAAGCAATTTTGTATTATATGATTTGGGTCGAATCTGTCTAAAATATGATCTATGTCCACTAGAAGTTTGTCGGTCTAATTACGGGACACCCTGTGTAAATTGACTCCTTATTTAATGGCTTTTGTAATTGGATAAAGACAATAAAGACATTTATTATTATTATATATCGGTTTCACCAGTGAATGCCCCTGATATTTTGTTCTCGATACATTTGAGTTCAATATTGAGATCAACTAAATTATTCCTATTACATACTTAACAACTCTCAAAAAAGGTTGCTCAAAAATTGCATTTATACTATGAAGTAACTTGTGAGTTGAAAGAGCCTATAATAACAATGATATATTTATTGATCCCTTAGGTAAGGTATATCTAATGCAAAAGACAAAGCAAATGAGAAAGAAAAATGAATTTTCTGAAACTTATTCTGCATTACCATTCTTGTCATCCAGAAACTCCTTAACACTATAATAACATTTGTTGTGTGAAATACTGTTCATGATTAATTTCATCAAGCAACTTAACAGTGTTAGGTAAGAGATTGAACAATATGATGGCCTGAAATACTGAGGAAGTTTCATATTTGGTGGTTACATGGGATGGAATGTACTAGTACGTCTGTTGTAGTGATCGTGAAAATTGGATAATGTTACCATAATCGAGCAAATTGGATATTTACCATATATTGAGGAAACTTTCTTTATATTTTTGAATCAACAAACATAAAAAATTAGCTGAACAGGTTGATACTGATCATTCAAAGCTTGGTCAGCATGCTTTGAATGAGACCATGTTCAAGGGGTAGATAAAGCTTCTATAATATCAAAAGAGAAAAAACTGAAACTTACACTACAATAAAAAAATAAGATCCAGCTTGAAAGAGACCAACTGCATTGTTCAACAACTGATTCAATCAAAATATATATATAATAATTATTGTTCTATGTTTTACTGTCAAAAATAACAAACATTTTCGAAAAGTTACGAAAGTTTTTTCAGAAAAGATACAAGTTTAAAGTATTTTATTGACGACGGTCAGTGAATTCTTCATATAACATTGAATACAAGACGCAAAAATAATGGATAGAGAACAAAGGAACCTCAATAATACGGAACAATATTGTAACCGAATATTTACCCAAATAGGATTTTCCGATGAGACAGAGCTCCAACTAGATTGATGGTGTTTAATCACTGATCAGTTTCAAAAATATCTAGTGTAAAGATAGCCATATGCAAACCTATCGCTGAAGTAAGGTTTAAGATAAAAACAATCACAAATGCATGACAAATTGTGATGGCGCATTCGCCATTTCGTACATATATTGTAATATAAATTTCTGAGGTTTGAAATACACTCACCGGCAAAATAATCAATCGACTCAAAAACACTATTTTTTTTTCAGTTACAGGTATGTTTATCATTAATCAATCACCAAATTTTCTCTTGACAATAAAATTCTTCATTTTTAACAATATTCCAATTTTTGTTGACGGGTTTTCAGAGCAACATCAAACTCCACAATTTCGCTATGGCTATCAAAGTACTTTCACAGATTTAACCTTAAATCTGAACGTTATGAAAAAAAAAACTGAGAACTGAGTGAAAACATAAAACATGAAATGTTTTTAGCCCGACATGTTGTTCAGTATTCATTCAGTTTATTGAAGACGATTTCGTGCTAATGCTTTATAATGCCTGACCGCATCAACCGCATGTGGCTAGGATTGCCAGGGAGTATTTAGCAGAGGTTGATATCCAAGAATTCAACTGGTCTGCTCTAAGTCCAGATTTGAACCCAATTGGGCATGTTGGATGCTCTTGGGAAGAAAAATTCTATCTCGCGTACCAACTCCCGAAAATTTGCAGCAGCTCAGTGATACTTTTATTGATTCAAAACCTTAATAAGGACATGCCGAGACAAATTATTGCACCTGTTATCAACGTCTGTGCGTAAAACACGTTATGTTTTGACTTAGTTTTCAGTTCGTTTTTATTAGGTCAGAATTTTAGGTTGAATTTGTTGAAGCCTCAGCGAAATTAAATGTTTCACTGAAAACCTTGTATCTGTCGTCATTAAGGTTTCGAATCAATAAGAGCATCACTGAGCTTCTGCAAGTTTTCAGGAGTTGGTACGGGAGATAGAATTTTGCTCCCAAGAGCATCCAAACATGCCCAATTAGGTTCAAACCTGGACTTAGAGCAGGCCAGTTGAATTTTGGATATCAACCTCTGCAATCCTGGCCACATGCGGTTGATGCGGTCAGGCATTATAAAGCATTAGCACGAAATCGTCTTCAATAAACTGAATGAATACTGAACAACATGTCGCGATAAAACTTTCTTGTTTTATGTTTTCACTCAGTTTCAGTTTTTTCATAACGATCAGATTCAAGGTTAAATCTGTGAAAGTACTTTTATAGCCATAGCGAAATTGTTGCTCTGAAAACTCGTCAACAAAAAATGGGATATTGTTTAAAATGAAGAATTAAATTGTCAAGAGAAGATTTGTCTTAATGATGAAATAAGAAATCACACGGTGGAAACAACTGGAACACACCAGGGGTGGTTTTAAATTTAGGGGTAAAAAAACAGGTTTGTTTCACCCTGTATAAAATAACGTTCGCCCAATTTTCTTAAAATTCGAAACTGGTGGTTGATCAAGGATGAACATACCTAGAATTAAAAAAAATATCCGAATCGGATTTGAAATGAAATATTTATGAATTAACAAACTTCATCGATGTTTTGAGTGGATGGATTATTTTGCCAGTGAGTGTATAATGAAATACTAAATGAAAAACATCCTATTTTGCATGTTCATAATACGAGGGCTGCTATATATATTTCTGGCCTAGGCATCACTAAGTGTTGCCAGGTGCAATCTGACATTTCCATTGGAAAGTTTGACATTTTTAAGCATAACTTCACTCAGAACTTGTTATTTAATCGTGAATTGTTTTGTTTACAGTGACTTGAAAAAATCAATTTGGCAAAAAAATGGAATTAACTCGTGAACATTTTCGTGCGATCATTTTTGACAACTTTCGACGTGGATTATCACGACAAGAGTGCATCGACGAACTTAAATCTTTGTATGGCTATGAAGCACCATCCTATAGCACTGTGAAAAACTGGTACAACGAATTCAATCGTGGCCGACGCTCGCTCAAAGATGAATTCCGTGAAGGTCGTCGAAAAACAGCCGCTGTGCCAGAAAACATCAATGCCGTACGTGAACTGATAATGGAAGACCGTCATGTGACATACCGTGAGATGGAGGCATGCCTAGGCATTTCTCCCACCAGCATACATTCGATATTGCATCAACACCTGGCCGTAAAAAAGGTTTGTTCTCATTGGATCCCGCACAATTTGACAATCGCTCAAAAAAGGCTCGTGTGGATTGGTGTAAAGAAATGCTGAAAAAATACGATCGCGGTGCTTCAAAAGACGTTTATAAGATCGTTACAGGTGACGAATCATGGATCTATGCGTATGAGCCCGAAACAAAACAGCAATCGACCGTGGTGGGTCTTCCAAGACGAGCCAAATCCAACGAAAGTTGTTCGTGAAAGAAGCACTTCGAAGCAAATGGTCGCCTGTTTCTTCGGCAAAACTGGTCATGTGGCCACAATAGTGGAACGTAGGACGGTCAATTCTGAGTGGTACACCACCATTTGTTTACCTGAAGTCTTCGGAGAAATTCGAAAAACGAACAAGATAAGACGAATCATTGTGCACCATGACAATGCGAGCTCTCACAAATCGGCTCAAACCAGCGCCTTTTTGACCGACCAAAACGTCGAATTGATGGGTCATCCGCCGTACAGCCCTGACTTGGCATCCAATGACTTCTTTTTATTCCCGAACATCAAGAAAAAAATGCGTGGTCAACGACTTTCGTCGCCAGAAGATGCTGTGTGAAGCATTCAAAAACCATGTTTGGAGGTGTCTCAATCGGAGTGGAAAAAGTGCTTTGAAAATTGGTTTGAGCGCATGCAAAAGTGTATAAATCTTGATGGAGAATATTTTGAAAAACAATAAAACTATTATCGTTGATAAATTTTCGTATTTTCATTATTAGGCCAGAAATATATATAGCAGCCCTCGTACATGATGTGATAAGAATTTCCTAAATAATAAATATGTTCCATTCATTTCCTCGGGGTCCTCTAGGTGTTTTCTGTCTTCCACGTTAATGTTTCCCATTTTATTAGCAGATTAAATGCCTGTCCCTTGAAGTTTAAAGTCTTCAACCGAACGAACTGATCTGCTCTATTCAAGCCTATAGGCTAGATTTTATTCAGAATTGCATTCTTTCTAACAGTAAGGCGTATTGGATCAAACAAAGTGATTAAATTGTCTGGGCTTTATGGAAAATATTTCCACGTATTTCCTGGCGTTTCAAGATCAGTTTTTTCTATTATTCTTTCGAATCCACAATATTTCTTTCTTTCCGATTGAAATTCGGAAACTAACTTTCCTCCTCTCTTGAGGAGAGAAAACAATCATCATTTCCTTCTTTCAATACGCAGAAATAATCCCAAGAGTTAGAGGAGTTATAACAGCATTAGATTTATGTTTCATCCGTAATTCATTCATAAATTTTCAGCATTATATCATTTCATATCTACCATATTTTCGATTAAATTTTTTTGAATTCACTTAGGGAATATATATTTTTATTACAATACTATTCTTCTCGCCTCAGGCTTCTGTTACTTTCAACTGCCAGCCATCGTTAAATATTTTTACCTATTTGTATTTAATTCGGAAAGAACAGAATCGATGGAATACTGAAAGAAGCATTTAATTGTTTATTCGATTTATTCACATATGAACTCAAATATACCACAGAACACATAGTATTCTGTGAATATATTATGTAGAAGGATCAAATCATAGACTAACTAAACGGAGAATAGATGGGACACTAGTAGAACAAGCTTCAACGCCATCTGTTTTTGTACAACATTACTCATTCGTGAAAAAAGCTCAATTGAAAAGGAATCTGTATCGTAAAGTTGCCCCAAAAAGAATTCTGTAGTGCACCTTTTTAATAGGTACACCCATATACAAGAGGCAAAAAGTTTTTTTAAATAATTTCCAAAAGGAAATCAGAAATGGATTCGTGCAAGTTATCGATGAGTGAGGAAATTTATTTTCATGAAAATAATACCTGCAACGAACTTTCATCTGATTTTCATTTGGAATCGAGAAATGAGGATCAATAATCAAATTCTGGATAGAATAAAAATTTATTAACTGAAATAGGTATCACCAATTGAAAATACAGATTTATTTCATGAATATCTAATCAATAAACTAATAATTACATTGAAAACATTTTCAAATACTAACAATAATGAATTCAATAATACAAAATATGAGTATTTACCGACTAAACTCATTCAATACCTACATGAAAAACTTCTTTGAAAATACGAGTATCTTAATTCTTATAGGTAATAGAATACATATAAATTTTATAATTACCTTCTTGCATCTCGATTTTCATATCCAAAAATACAGCACGTCTTCACTCTTGCAGGCATATTGAAATTTATTATATTTCCAAAAGAACGTGTCAAACCACTCCTTGTGTCAGTTGACAATTCAAAGGTTTTTTGATAATAATGATTTTACATACTTACTATTTTCTTGATAGGATTTCCATGAATGCAACGACATCTAACTATCAAATTGAAAATAATTTTTCGTGTATTAGTCTCCTCCTCCGACAGATAGCGCGGAATATACGAGTGACTCATCTAATTTTTTAGTTTGTCTATGGATCAAATCTCTAAATTTCAATTGAGTATAAAGAAAATGGGGAGTTAAATTCGTCAGAAAGAATCAGGGTTACTGCCAGTTTTAATATCCATCATTTTGTTTTTGGGTCGCTGAATCCGAATTCGAGGTTTGCTGACAAAATTTCGTGACAGATCATAAAAAAAATACAAAACAAGATGAAAAATATCATTCTTGGTCCAGTTTTTTGCTCATTACTCGGAAACTATCAAATTTTCGTGAAAAACCTTTCCATACAAAAGAACGTACATACAGTTTTCTACAAATTGTACTACCAGAGCTTGTTCTGCGACAACCCATTCTGACTCAAGTTATATTTGAAAATGAGCTATTTTCTATGACTCAATAAATGAAAAAAAATTAATTCTATGGTTCCAATGATTCGATCCTTTTGAAATTTTGCATGAACATAATATGAGCATGAGTATATCAGTCTTGATTCACAAAACATCGGATATCTTTTTATAGAATTAAAGATTCTGCTTTTCAATATTCCGATTGAATTTGACGGTTACTGAAAACATCTTTCACGAATATAGTCCAGTCTATTTGTGCTCATAAGAACCCCTAGCAGGAAAGTTCTGGGGTAGTTTTGATTTTTTCGAATTTTTATGTTTTTTGGGGTGCTGAATCCGAATCTGAGGTTTGCTAACAAAATTTCGTGAGGGAACATTGAAAAAAATACAAAAAAAGAGAAAAAATCTCATTCTTTGGCAGTTTTCTGCTTATAACTCGGAAACTATCAACTTTTCGTGAAAAACCTTTCCATATAAAATGAAAGTACATGAAATTTCCTACAAATTGTATTACCACAGCTTGTTCTGCGACAACCCGTTCTGGCTCAAATTATAGTTGAAAATGAGATATTTTCTTTGACTCAATAAATGAAAAGAAATTAAATTCCGTGGTTCCGATAATGCGAACGTCTTGAAATTTTGCATGAACATTCAGTATATCAGTCTCGATTCGCAAAAAAAAATTAACTCGAATCGGATATCTTGTTATGGAAATATAAAGATTCATCTTTTCAATATTCCAATTCAATTTTCTATGGTTCTGTTCTCACTATGGTCACACAATTTTGCATAAGGCTTATTATGAGCATCTTGCATTTGGCCGCACCATTTCATTTCGATTGGTTTAGTTTTGTCTGGGATACTGAGGAACAGAAATTTTGAATGGCCATGTTTTATGAAACATAGAATAATATGGCCATTCAAAGTTTTTGTTTCCTAATATCTCAGACAAAACGACACCCATCGAAATGAAATGTGGCGGCCATATGCAAGATGCTCATAAGAAGCTTTATGCAAAATTTGGTGGCCATAGTGTGAACAGAACCATAGAAATTCAATTGGAATATTAAAAAAAATCCCCGTATTTCCATAACAGGATAACCGATTCGAGTTAAATTTTTTTTGCGAATCGAGACTGATATACTGAATGTTCATGCAAAATTTCAAGACGTTCGCATTATCGGAACCACGGAATTTAATTTCTTTTCATTTATTGAGTCATAGAAAATACCTCATTTTCAACTATAATTTGAGCCAGAACGGGTTGTCGCAGAACAAGCTGTGGTAATACAATTTGTAGAAAATTTCATGCACTTTCATTTTATATGGAAAGGTTTTTCACGAAAAGTTGATAGTTTCCGAGTTATAAGCAGAAAACTGCCAAAGAATGAGATTTTTTCTCTTTTTTTGTATTTTTTCAATGTTACCTCACGAAATTTTGTTAGCAAACCTCAGATTCGGATTCAGCACCCGAAAAACATAAAAAATCGAAAAAATCAAAACTACCCAAAACTTTCCTGCTAAAAACCCTATTTGACTGTACTAATACTCTATATTGCAAATATGAGAATTATGTCCAAGGTTTCTGCACGAATTATTTTCTTCTATTGAAATTGAGAACACAACTTGATTGGGAAGGGTAAAAGTAATTGTCTGATGTAGCTCATTCCAGAAACCTTGGAATTCTTATGCGTCTCTACCTCGGGATACGAAGGATCGCCCCTGAATTATGGTTTATCGGGAGTTCAATGAGAAATGACCGGAATGTGGATTTTGGGCAAATCCGCACATGATATTTCCCACCTTGAGATTTATGCTCAATGATCAGAATGGGGTCAGGCGTATACCCTTTCAATCTTTTTTCGTTCAGAACAATTCAAACTGTGGTGTGCAACCCAGTGGCGGCTCGTGAGATTTCAATCAGAGGAGGCCCAAGACCACGGAACCAACAAAATAATTTATTTCGAACTGGGCTTCCTGTCAGCCACTGGCATTTCTTATACCATTCTACGCAAAACGAACGATTATGAACAGAATTAATAATTAAATTTAACATTGCTGGTCGAGGTATCTCAATTACTTGAGTTATGAAAATTTCATCATCGTAAGGCATTCTTCTGAATTTATTATTCAAAATAAAATCTACAGGATCTTGCGTTCACTACTTGCATTATTATTCTCACTTCTTCTTTCCGTTTCCATCTTTCTTGCTGAAATATTGGAATCTTACCCCTACATACTTTTCCGAAAAATGTCATAAAACTACAAACCACACGCTAAAGCCGGGTTTCATAAAACTCCGATCACGGTGATAAATGAAATGTCATTATTTCTGTGCAATTTTCAAAATCAACGATTTGATTGCCCGATCAAGCTTTATAAAACCCACTGTAAAAGGATAAAGGATTAATACTTCGTTAATAAAAAGGGAGGAAATCAAAACAACAGCTGATCTCCATCCACGATGATCGGGGTTGATTCGGGCCGATCGGACGCCAGTTTCGGCTAAGCTCGTTCGCCTAGAAGCGGAAAGAAGGCTGCGGTGGAGACGGGCCTCCGATCACGTGATCTACAGCTTGAATTTAAGTGGTTCCCGCACCGTTAACTTGAAGAAGTTTGAAACGTTACAGGCTAACGAATCTCGACTCGTGAATAATAAACAAATGTTTATTAATTTGAGATTTGGATAGTAGATAGAATGATGGATATAATACAGATATAGAAACGTTCATATTTTTCATTTGATATTGAATTTAAAATTGAATAAAATGCAGTGAAATTAGGGGAGGCCCAGCCTCCTCTGCCTCGCCTGAGGAGCCGCCACTGGTGCAACCGAGGTTAAAAACATTCATTTGGTAGCCACTGCTAGTATTGCCTCCAGATTTGGGGAGATTACTTCCCGGCTCATAACTCAAAAGTTCGGAAAGTTTCGACAGAGTTCGGTTTAACTTGAAATTGCACTCTTCCTCATCGTTTAAACGTTTTTTTCATTGGACATTCCAGTAAGTTTAACAAGGTACGATGAATTTTTGTGGACGAAAAATCGGCGATGTCAAGTAAGACATTGTTGAATTTCGTTCGAATGGATAAGTTGTTAATCATCGCTTGAGTATTTTACACAGCTCGCATCTCATTTTTGAGCGCTCGTTGTACTTAAACGAGGGCAATATCGTTTCATCCAAATGTCTGTAATTTTCTCATTTTGAGCTGAATATGGTCTCAAACGGATTCGACTCCCTGATGACGAATTGTGAGGCCGGCCCGGCCGTCCGTTAACACCTTAGACGAAAGAAAGGGGAGACGCGGTATGCAATGATAAATACTGAAGCCAAAGATTCTACCTTCAGAACTGAGCTGGACGACTGTATTACTACGGATTGGTAATTACGCCAAAATATGCACAACGTTGTTAAGTTTCCGAAGTTATCAGATTTCTTGAAATCTAATCGCTTAGAAATATTGGAATAGCAACTTGGAATACCTACAATTATTTAAATTATAGTCCGTTAACGTAAGATTGAGCCGTCGTTTGGCCATGGAAATATGGCATATTCCACTGTGTATATTAAAATTTTAGGTTATATTGTTTATTTTCTTGTCAGATTGATACGCAATGTTGTCAATATTGCATAGAGTTGTCTGATAACTCGCAAGCTCGTCGGACGAGGCCGGGTACTTTCGGCAACGTTGACTTTATTTTACGTTATGACAGCAAATACTGCCAACTTTAGATAAATCAACAAACGCCTACTATGCGCTCAACTTTTCGTGAACGGACTATATCTACTGATATATGATATTGATTTTGTAATTGTACGAAATGAATACACCAATAGAATGAAATGTTAATAATTTCAATGAATTCCACTAACAACCATAAACTACATCCTCAGAGTTGGTCCTTTCGGTGGAATTCATCCCCTCCTAAAACCTTCATCTACAGAAAACATAAAATCATATAAAAGCTAGTACCCAACATATTCGAAGTCTTTTCGTCCGAACTTTCAAGGCAATGAGAACAGAATTCGTAGTTACAACCAAATTCAAGGATTGTCTAACGTTCATCTATTCTGCACGTGACAACACCGGTTTTCCCAGTTTCATTCATAAATTGTTTCGCGGCCGATCTAGATAACTCTGAGCCAATCAGGTGAATTTGCTCCGATTTGCCATTTGATGTTTGATACATCGTTGCCGGCCACGCATCTGTCAACGGTCTAGTCGAGTTCAAAGTTGAAAAAGTGTTTTTCGGACTTATTTCCATATATTTTGTGCAAAAACCATTAATAAAATGGTTCTTAAGTGTCAAGTATGCGGTAAATTGAACTCCTACAACCCTAATTTGAGTTTTCACAGGTTTATTCTGTTTTGCTAATCATTGGCGTAGATTGATCAATTCTCATAATTTTCCTTTAGATTCCTTCTGATATTGGGAGAAGGAATATATGGATTTCAGTTTGGATTTAGCTGGAGCTAGAAACTGGCCACAGAATAGGTTCTCATCTTCGGAACATATTGAATTGATTTAGCTGTCCTTGTTTTACGCATGGAAAATAGTTTTGGATGTTGGCTTCAACTATTCCTGAATTCATGAATGACATGCCGCGTCTCCTCTTTCTTTTGTCTAAAGTTAGCATCAAAACTTTCGAAGAAATTGTCCTAGAGACTTGAGATTTTTAGGATCAGTTCGGCTCCCAAATGTCTCGGTGCCAAATCACACAAGGTGTTCCATAAAAAATGGCCACTCAAAATTTTTGTTTCTCAATATCTCAGACAAAACGAAACCGATCGAAATGAAATGTGGCAGACACATGCAAGATGCTCATAATAAGCCTCATGCAAAATTATGTGGCCATAGTGTACACAGAACCACAGAAATTCAATTGAAATATTGAAAATAAGAAACCTCATTGTTCCATAAAAAGATATCCGATTCTAGTGAAATTTATTTTGTGTGTGAAGACTGATATAAGTACCTAATGTCCATGCAAAATTGATATAATTTTACATTTATGCCTCAAAACGTCAAACATCAAATATTTTTTGCACGTATCTAGACTGAAAATAATCATTACGACTGCAGACTAAAAACTCTTTGTTCCCCTACTTCTCTGAGGTATATCCATTTTGTGCTCCAAACTTCAACAATGTTCAGGACGAAATGGTTCCAGTGAACAATTTTAACCTTTTCTCACAGCGGTGTTCGCAATATCGAACCCCATTCAGGAAAAACAAATGGACCGTCATTCGATTGTTATATGCATTTTAGAGAATTGAAACGATTCGAATATCTTTCTTCTAGGTCGAGCAAATGGGCGAAATAAAATTCTACCTTCCAAGAGTGCTTCGATCAGTAGTAAAGAAATTACTGCTTTCTATCATGAGTTGGATGGTGTCATGCAATGAGGGGCGAAACAATAGGGATGTTGACTACTTTTGGAATTATTTCATTTTAAAGATAAACCCTATACAAACACGAAAAAATTCCTTTTTCTCAATTGGTAATTGCCAATAAAAATGAGTAAACGAAAAGACAATTCAAAATTCCCGCGGAAATGCTCAATTTTGTCACGTTATGATGATAACGTCATTATCCAGTAAACATACTTTGACTTCTGTCAAAGCGAACTGATTTTGCCCGATCCCTTGTGGAAAAGTTCAACCTAAGCCTTCAAAATGAATAGATCGGTCTATAAATGCTGAATGAGGTGTTTCGTTTATTTGTAATAATAAATATGAGTTAAAAGTTTGCTACTGACAAAGACGATTTCACGTTTTAAGCTCCGCTGCACAAAAATCCTTGTTTTCAGCAGAGAAACTTGCGACCATAAGGAAATCTATATTCGGTTAGTTACTACTATTACCCTTGATGAATCCTATCTCCATTAGTCCATTATAAAGAAAATTGTAGATTATCGTTCTTGGAACGATAACGATAACTAGGTATTCTGTTCTCTTTCAGCTTTCAACTTCGTAAGTTCGAATCATAGATATGATATATTATATATTTACTATGATTCAAGTCACAGAACCGTGGGTTTCACAATGAATGGCAATTAAATCGTTTATATTGAAGTAAGTCGATGGTTTATGTCAAAAATGAACTGAAAATTGCAGAGAAATGATGACATTTCAATAATCAAGGTGATTGGAGTTTTGTGGAACCCGGCCTATGAATGTATTTTGTTGATCTGAGCACAGAACATTCGAATTTGCTATGACAATACCTGATAGTGACGTAAATTACCTCTCATTGGCGTTCGCAGTCACGTGATAGTTGATAATAAATAACATAATTTAAATCAGCTTTATTTAATTCAACGATAAAAATAAGATCACTAAATGGTTTTTTAGGATTCCGAAAACTCCCTTCAATGAGGAAAACCTCAATTTATATGAATTCGTTACATGAGTCAACATCCCTATTTTCTTTTATGAATTGAAGTGTAAGGGAGATATGAAAGAAGCTACGTACCAGAGCTGTGCCGAGCACTGAAGAAAAGTGCTTCGACCACAAAGCACTAAGCCCTATTGAAAAGTGCTCCGGAATCTCGAACACTGAGCCCTTATTTTTTAAGAAATGCTCGCGATTACTAAGTATTTTTGGAAAGTAATTCGTTCACAAGAGCACCGATCACTAAGCACTTTTCAAAATAAACCTTTGTTTTTTCCATTCAAATGTCTCTTAGTTTGAAATTTTATTTTAATGTCTTGATGTTTTCTTTCGAGTGTTATCGTGTTTTGAACTGGGCCTAATTGAAATTGACAAAAAATTTTTCTCATCAAGTCCAACATTGTCGTTCACAGACTACATGAAGTTACCATGACGTCATAAACAAAAAATGAAAGAATAGCATGTGGTCTCGAAACAGAAAATAAAATTCCAAAAGTTATAGCAAGACAAAGACGTCTCGGCAACAAATAGAATGAAAATTTTTATTGTGGTGAAGGCAATGCTGTCTACAAAGAAAAAACGATTTCTGAGATATTTATGTCATTCATTAAGTGAACAGACTGTAACTTGAAGATTGGCCAATATATAATTCGAAAGCATGACTATAGAAACTTGCATCGTACCTATATCAAAAAAAGACCGCATTGCTCCATAGAATTTCTCGAAAAAATTTCGCCATACAACATAACGATTTGTTCTCCATGTCAAAATAATGGAAACATAAATACTTGTTCCATTCCATGACATACAGCGAGATCGTTTTTTTAACACCAGAGTTATAATGAAGGAAAAACTTACATATCCATAGAGGTTGAACGTAGAAAAAATAATATT
Source organism: Propylea japonica (assembly GCA_013421045.1). Taxonomy (NCBI): domain Eukaryota; kingdom Metazoa; phylum Arthropoda; class Insecta; order Coleoptera; family Coccinellidae; genus Propylea; species Propylea japonica. Next base: position 12,748,058 of record CM024248.1, on the reverse strand, counting down.
TTAGTTCTTTGTCTATTCCAATCAGGCGAAAGTCCGTCATTTTCATGTTCAGATAAGTCCATAAAGGGCTTAGTGCTTGGTAATTTCTGAAAGTTCTCGGGGACACTGCGATGCTTAGGACCATTGAATAGAATTACTAAGCACTAAGCCCTTTCAAAAAATTCGCGAAGCACCAATCACTTAGCACTATAGTGCTCACCAGCACTGTGCTTACGAGCACAAAAGTGCTTCGAGTGCTTTCACGAGTACTAAGCACAAGACTTCGGCACAGCTCTGCTACCTACGCCGACGTACTCTAACCTAATGCGGTTAATGAATAATGTTTCGCGTTATGGGTGGAAGAAATCAGACTTATGACAGATGGGTTTTTACGGAATCACTGTAGCGTTATTTATGAACCAAAATTTTTTCGATATCGTGTCAGTGAGGATGATTTTCTAGAATTCAATTATTTTATGAAGAACTTTCATTCATTTTATTCCAAAAAAGAATGGAAGAAGATATTGGAAGTATAATACTTGTAACAGATATAGAAACTGTTATTGTAAGAAATATTTTACGAAGTTTCAATGAAAATTATAACGATGAAACTTTTGATATCGATAATTTGAGGATTGCAAGTTTAACTTTCGCTTCGAAAAAAAAGATTTATTAAGGCTTTCAGAAGCACAAAGAATGCCAGATACAATTAGAACTCATTGAAGAAAAAAAGTACCATCAGGTGAATACAACATTTGGATTCATCGCTTATACCTAAATACTGAATAAAATAAAGTATTTCACGGAACGTTAAACATAAAAGGTTTAGGTTAGAAATCAACGCTAATTACGGATAACGTGCTACGTAAACCCTCCGTAAATAGAGAGTGAAGTGCTGCCAAGGACGTAGACGTAAACGTTACAATTGACATGTGCTCATGCGCACTCAGCTTCTTACGTTCGCGCTTGGGCCGGCTTTACGTGCGACGTAAACTAGCGTCCTGTTACGTACGTACGTAACCGAAAGTTGAACGAATCCGACCGATGAAGGGCGAATGCTGGAATTTTGAAATGAATTGCTTCTAACCTTAAAAATTTAAAAATAATCTAGTAGCTGAAACTTTGTTTTGAGAACACGATTAATTAACTTTTTACTTAATATCTTCCTTATTATTTATAAACTGTGATTTTGCATGTTTCTGAGAAGTGTTGAATTTTTCAATGCTCTACTTCTGTTACGAGATTGCATATAAGTACCAAGAACTAATATATTATTTCGATAAGTTACAAATGTGGCATTTTCCTTCCAAATGAGAGTGATATTTACATACAAGCAACTCATTTGTGATGATTTCCTCTAAAATTCCTGCTTTCGGCAAGAACTCAAGTTATAGAAAAATTATTTTCATTATTATTCATTTTGAAATTCGAATGTAATGAAGGAATCCTACAAATATATGTTCACTTCATCAATTTGTTTATAGGAAACAGACAATCTGAATCGCTAATATCAGAAACTTTCTGTCAGAATACAACAAAAAGAAATAATAGGTCAGCTTTAGTCTCTAATAGTCTGCCGTGCGTACGTATGGCAGCACTTCAACTCTATTTTTACTTCAAGACGTAAACGTTATATTTGACTGTTTTTCTCACGTCTACGTCCACGTTCGGGCTTACGTGCTGCGCACACTTCAACTCTCTAATTACGCGATGCGGTAATGTTAATACCGCCCGTTAAACTGAAAATCTAAATACGCATGCGTCGTAGCGTAGATGACACGTAAAGCCGCGTACACATCTGAGCAAAACAGCCGAATGAGCACATCGCGCAGAATGAGCATTCAGATCCGCAATTTGTCGGTCCATCAAAGGAAATTCGTGCTCAGTGTAGATGGGTTGTAACAGTTACTCCGAATGGAGTAGATCTACTCCTTTTGATTACTTTCTAGTTTCTACTCCACTACTCCAAAAAGTTGGTTTCTACTCCGGTACCTACCAGGGAATGTTTTCCGATGTTTTCTCTACGCAATAACTTTCTGACGGAAATTCAATCGAATGAGTAATTCAAGTTAATAAACGCTCATTTGGTGCGGTGCGTTTTGTCCGTCCACATCTGAATGCTCATTCGACGTGATGCGCGATGTGCTCATTCGGCTATTTTGCTCAGATGTGTACGAGCCTTATCGTTTATAGCGCACGACGTTAAAGTTCGTCCCATATCTGTCTATTATCATGATTGCGTTGACATGTAGGAGTTACGAATGAAATCACTCTTATAATTTTTTCCGTCGGCCTACGAGGTAGACGTAGAGCCGTCCGACCGGCCGGCCGGAAGCACGATAAGGGATTGTCCTTGTCATTAACCAGCCAGATCGTACAAGGTGTTCCATAAAATATGGCAATTCAAAATTTTTTGTTCTTTAATATCTCAGACAAAACAAAACCCACCGTAATGAAATTTTGCGTCCGCATGCAAGTAGCTCATAATAAGCCCTTCACAGAATTTTGTGGCTATAGTTTTAACAGAACCATTGAAAATTCAATTGGAATATCGAGAAGTAGAATCTTTATATTTCCATAGCAAGCTGTTCGATTCGAGTTGAATTTAATTTGTGGATGAAGATTGATAAAGGAATGTAAATGCCAAATTTCAAGAGGATCGCATTATATTAACCATAGAAAATTAAATTGGAACATTGAAAAGATGAATCTTTACATTTACATAACAAGATATCCGATTCGAGTTTTTTAGTTGTTGATTTTCACATATTTCATTTTTGGAATATGATTTGGTCCGTGGAACTTTGAAATAAAACAAACAATGTTTTTTATTCTATTATTCTCATAGGTATAGATATCATCTGTTTTTTAGTAATCTAGTCCTTTGGTGGTGAAGCTGGTGGTGGTGGGGGATCTGCTTTAGCAGTTACAACCCTGAAAAAACACTTGGGATGAGTAAATTAAAATAATTATCAGTAAAATTATCTTAATCATCAAATCTCAAAAAGTATCGAAGTAAATCCTTAAACTTGAACAGTTGAACTTGTTTATATGAATATTCATTTTCTGCGATTCGTGAAATATTCTTCATGGAAATTGTGAACTTATAAGGTCATTTAAACAGTTTCTGAGCGCTCGTTGTACTTACACGAGTTCTGTATCGTTTTGCTCAAATGTCTATGATTTTCAAATTTTGAGCCGAAAAAAGTTTCGACTCCCTGATGACGAATCCGTTAGTCCGTTAGTACTATAACTTCTAAAGAATTGTCCTAGAGGCTTGTGATTTTTAGGGTGAGTTTGGTTCCCAAATGCCGCGATTAAGTTCGTACAACCAGTCAAATCGCAAGGGTGTTCCATAAAGTATTGCCATTCTCAATTTGTGTTCCTCCATATCTCAGATAGAACAGAATCAATCGAAATAAAATTTTGCGGCCACATGAAAGATGCTCAAAATAATCCTCATGCAGAATTTTGTGACTATATTGTTGACATAACCAAAGAAAATTCAATTGGAATGTTCAAGTGAAAATTATTTTATGAATAAAGATTTATATACTGAATGTTCATGCGAAATTTCAAGAGGATCGCATCATCTGAACCATTAAATTAATTTTTCCATTGTTGATTTTTAAATATTGCTTTTTTTGGATACTTCCAAAATATGATTCCGATGGTGCTGCTCAAGGCTTTTCTTGAATTTTTTTTCGCCAAAAATCTAATTTTTGGGTCGAATCGATTAGAAATTCATCGTGTTTCAATGGTGAAAATTTTATTTTTCCATTATTCCTAAAACTAGAAATCTGATCTAGTCAAAATTTTGTTTCTGGGTACTAAATGAAGATATAAACTCGATTGCAACGAGAAAATGAGGAGAATTGAAATTTTCAAAATTTTTTTGACTAAGTTTGTAAATAAACCAAGTTGATCAAATAGTTCTCGAGTTATCAGGAATTAAAATTCCATATTTCTTATATTCAAACCTAAATATCCGTTCAGGTCAAAATTGTATATTTGGCCGCTAAATGACAATTTCCGTAAAACTTTGTAAAGATCCCTCGAAAAGAAATGAAAAACCAATTTTTAAATTTCAATATTTTTGTTGTTGTTGGATATGGAACATACATCTCTTCGGAATGTAAATATAGGTACCTACGTAAAGTGCGTATAAAACTCGAAATTTCAAAACTTCAAATTTTCAGAGTAGTTTCATTACTGATAATTGGAAATAATAGTTTTCAGGACGTTCAATATCGTTCCTCAATATAAAGAAGCCATTTCACTCAGAAATATTCTCATTTTCAATAATGGAACCTACTCTTATTGTTATATCTGGTTGATTATACGTCTTATCTTGTCAATATCATAGTTTCAACTTGCATATTCATAAATGACATTTTATGCTATAAATATAGATTAATTAGATTAAACATGAATATATCTTTCAGGTAGCATGATCCATATGGTTTCTGAGAAAAATCCTGATTTTATATTCATTAGTCTTTTTGAAGATTATTGACAAGTGTTTTCAAGAAACATTGAAAAAATCCTCGATTGAAATACTTCCAATGTTTTATCGTAAAAACAGTTTTTTAAATGACAATACCTGATAGAAACCAACTAGATTATGAAATCGAATGAAAAGGTTATAATAATTACGAAAACAATGGGAGCGACAACATTGGAAATGAAGTTGTGATGCTAACTTGTTGGCATTTCATTTGTTTCTGTCAGATCATTCGATTTGATTCATCACAAGTAATTTCATATATTTGTAATAAACAGAATGGTGTGACAGATTTAAAAACCATACAAGAATTCAAATGAAAACAATTGGAGCGTAAGTATTGGAAAATCTTTGTGACCTCAAAGAGTTATAATTCCACAGCAAAACATTCTCAATAAATCTTTCTTACTCCAATTCACTACAAACAAAAATTCTTATTTCTGGTTGGCATAACATGCCAACAGAAATATATGAAAACGAAAGGAATTATTCTTTTCGAGCATAACATTAACTTTGCATAGTAATAATTAACTTTTCTAGGTATATAATTTGCTGAAATATATCTAAATGAATGTTTCTTACATTGGGCTTGCCAAAAGCATAACCATGGCAGCTACAAAAGCACAAACTGAGAATAGTTTCATTGTGTTGACTAAGGTAGCAGTCTACTGATGATTACTTCGAAGCTAAATAAGCTTTTATAGTTCTTGATCAGTTGCTATCACCTCAATTGCCTATTTAAAACATTTTATCGGTGGTAATAATACTGAAAGGCATAAATAACAAGAGTTATATAATCGATATAAATTTTAATTAATTACACACCTTAATAATAATAGGTACTTGCCTAAAATTTTCCACATATTTCCGTCAATTAACAGCTATTTTACGCGCCTGTTCCTAGAGGATCTGGCTCAAATTAGCAAAACAATCATTGAAATTTCAATATCCTGAGAACTCTAATCCTAGTTATTCATGCATTATGCGTTCCAGATCAAAACTTTAACACACATTGAAAATGTCGAGTTTTGAAGCTGTTCCCTTCGTCAAAATAATCTTCGAAAAGAACGACTTCGAAATTGACTCGTTCTATAAATATTTGAGATTTAATAGGGAAAGTTGAATTCAAGAATAACCGAAATGAGATCAAAAATTTTCGGGATATTCAATCCTCAATAATTATCAATTTCTCACTATAAAAGCCTGCGTGTCTTCTATGATGTTACTGCAAAACGGTGTACCATACTTTTCCAAGTATTATACCCGAGCTCAGGAAAATCCCCAGTAGAAAAAAGCCGTCTTGCGTCTTTGCAAGATTGAAACTTAAAACAAAAAACCTTCTATACGCTCTTTGGCTAGAAGGGTTCCAAACCAAGTGTTGCCTTCCGAGCAATGATTTTTCGATTCTTCTGTTCTTCGAAAACTGCTACAGGACCCCAATGAAGGGTAATCATCTTCAATTGATGGACTCAGCATGTCTTAGCTCAATTTTCATAAAAGAATTCTCAGAACGAAAGATTACTTGACTGATGTAGCAATGACAATACTTGCACTCTGTTAATGACAGCCAGTAGGGTTGAAAGTGATAGTTTACTATAAAACTTATTGAAAATATCTTCAAACTATTGAGGAAATATTTCTTGGCTTCAGGACTGTGGGGTGAATTATACACACTTTTTAAATCGCCGACGTTTCGATCCTTTTTGGATCTTCTTCAGGGCTGCAAGAATATTTATTTCTTAGTCTCGAAAGAGTTTAAAAATATGTGTAAAATACAATTTAAACTTTACGATTCACGAACTCAATTAGGTAGGTATATGAGACACTATTACAAACAAGCTACATGGACACAGATTAGAAAGAGGCCGACATTCAGGTGGAAGGTGGAATTTGCAATTATAAAATTTTTTTTTTGGTTTTGTATTATTGTATTGTTTTATTAAATTTATTTTCATTTATTATTTTGTTTATATTTTTGTATCATACAAACTCATTCCCCATTATTGATTACACAATTGCATTTCAATTCTTACCAATTTGGTCTGGTGTATTTGGACACGGTGATGTTTGTTTCATTTATCCGTCTTTGTTTATGTGGTCTTGTTGGTGGTATGTTTCCGTGGCCAGTCACTATGATACTGATCGAGGGAGTTCTCCTTCTCCGGTTATCAATTCTTGAATTCGTTTCTTTTTGTGTTAGTTCGTCATAATGACCCTTTTCAATTAATTTCTTAACAGGCCGTTATAAATATTATCAAACCTTGTATGTCTGATCTGACGTTTACTGTTTTATTAATGGATATATGTGTATCATTTCGCTAATGCATCTTTTTTGATAATTTTTTTCTATGTCAAGTATTTTTACTGCATCAAAATCGAAGTCGTGTTTTTCGTTAAAATGGTGTATCGCAAGAGCAGTTTTCTCGATTTTGTCCTTGTTATTTTCTCCGCAGTCGTATTTGTGTTGGTATATTCGGTTTTTCAAATATGGTTGTCATGCCAACATAAGAAAAATTGCAACCTTTACAGGGGATTTGATAGACTAAGTTAGATTTTGTTAACTTTGGGTAGGGGTCTTTTAATTTGAGTATAAGGTGTTAAGTTTTCCCAGGGGGTAAAATGCTAGTTTAATGTTGGTAGCGTTGTTTTTTATGAGGTTTTCAACTTTTTCTGACAGTCCTTTCATGTATGGGAATTTATAATATTTGATGTTCTCTCTTTCGGTTTGCGCGTTATTCTCGAAACCCGAATTTGTAAATTTCCGCTTGTACTGTTGTAAGTATAGTTTGGTTGACTAATGTTTTGGGGTAACTGGGAAAACTTAACACCTTATACTCAAAATTAAAAGACCCCTACCCAAAGTTAACAAAATCTAACTTAGTCTATCAAATCCCCTGTAAAGGTTGCAATTTATCTTATGTTGGCATGACAAAACAATATTTGAAAAAACCGAATATACCAACACAAATACGACTGCGGAGAAAATAACAAGGACAAACACGAGAAAACTGCTCTTGCGATACACCATTTTAACGAAAAACACGACTTCGATTTGATGCAGTAAAAATACTGACATAGAAAAAAATTATCAAAAAAGATGCATTAGCGAAATGATACACATATCCATTAATAAAACAGTAAACGTCAGATCAGACATACAAGGTTTGAATAATATTTATAACGGCCTGTTAGAGAAATTAATTGAAAAGGGTCATTATGACGAACTAACGGAAAAAGAAACGAATTCAAGAATTGATAACCGGAGACGGAGAACTCCCTCGATCAGTATCATAGTGACTGGCCACGGAAACATACCACCAACAAGACACGTGAACAAAGACGAATAAATGAAACTAAACATCCACCGTGTCCAAATACACCAGACCAAATTGGTAAGAATTGAAATGCAATTGGTAATATATATATATATATTTCTTTTGAAATCAAGAGCTAACATAATACAATACATAAAACAAAATAAAAAATCCCTAACTGAGGTTGGTGCAAAACGTACCATACTATTTTTTCGTATGATACCAGAGCTCAGGGAAAAACCCCAGTAGAAAAAACCCTGTCTCGCCGTTTCAACAAAAATAACACTTAAAAACTATTAGAATATTGAAGGTTTTCTTCTTTATTTAGTCCAAATGAACGATAACCCTCTCCAAGATGCCTTCGGAATTCTGAATCTGAAACGAAAAAATCGAAGCAGAAAAAAGAAACAGAAAAATAAATGATTAAAACTCTATTAAATCGATTTAAAATTAACAACCCAATTCAAAAACGACTCGGTAATTTCATGTATAGCTCTCAAGCCATCCTGAAATTTATATATGGAACAATTATTTATCAGATGTTCAATTGTCTCCTCTGCTTCTCCGCATTCGCAACTAGGACTCTCAACTGAATTCCATTTGAAAAGCATACTATTGCAACGTCCATGACCTGTTCTTATACGATTAAGAACAGTCCATATTTTCCTTGGAAGATCAAATCCAGGAACTTTATTCGAGGGATCAGTTATTAAATCTTTGTTCTGAATATTACATGAGTTCCACTCGGATTGCCAAATTGCTTTATCACTTTCATTTGAGTTCAGAAAATAATTTGACCAAAAAGGTTTACGTGATTTTAATCGAGGAATCTTATTGTCTGGAATATAGGAGAGTATTTGATATGAATTTATAGAAGAATTGAATTTGTTCCAAATTTTCGAAGTAATGGCCTGCCTGCGGATATGTGGAGGAGCAATGTTTGAAAGAACTGGTAACCATGGAGTTGGTGTTGATTTTATTGTTCCAGTTACTATTCTCATGGAAAAATTTAATTGTGAATCGATCTTCTGTACATGTGCACTATTGAGCCAAACAGGGCAACAATATTCGGCAGTAGAGTACACTAAGGCTAGAGCTGCCGTACGAAGAGTTTTTGCGTGCGCACCCCATGAAGTACCTGCCAGTTTTGAATTATATTATTCCTTGTTTTCAGCTTCATACGTAAATCATCCAAATGGGCTTTGAAATTAAGAGAAGAATCTAGTTTAACGCCTAGATATTTAGTATTGAAATTATGTTTGAGAGAGGAATTACCAAAAAATACGTTCAATTTTCTATATTTCTGATGATTATCCAAATGGAAACACGAGACTTCGGTTTTGTTAGTATTTGGACATAAACGCCAATCGAAGAAATAATTTTTCAGAATTTCTAAATCTGCAGAAAGATTATCTTCTTCTGGTTTTTAAATTTGAATGATGGTAAGCCAAAGCAATATCATCGGCGGTATATGAATTTTTCAGATGAAGTTGTGGGGATATCACACAAATATAAATTGAAAAGAAGAGGTGATAAGACTGACCCCTGTGGGAGACCAATTCAATGTTTTGAAATTACTACTATTCTTGTCGACAAAAACACGAAACCTTCTGTCTGACAGCATATTTTCTATCAATTTGACCATTTTTCCACATTTCAGATGACTATAAAGTTTAAAAATCAAACCATCTTTCCAAACAGTACATATGCTGCAGACAAATCCACAAAAGCTGTACCTGTTTTTAATTTTATTTAAAACCCAATTCAATAAGGTGGTAAGACTAGAACCTGATCGCAGCAATTTCTATTTTTTCTGAAGCCCCCTTGGCAATTTGTAAGGAATTATCTAATTTCGGTTCACTTTCTTAAAGGATTAGTCGTTCTAAAATTTTGAAGGGAACACTCAATAAACTAATAGGTCGATAGCTACTAGGATCGGAGGGATTCTTTCCTTTTTTTAAAATTGCTATGACTTTCGATTTATTCGACGAAATTCGGTCGGAAAATTACCAGTATCGAAATATTATTATAAAATGAAAGTAACCAGGATAAGGCTCGTTTTGCCTAAGTGTTTGATGAATTCTGGATAGATTCCATCGAAACCCGCTGCTTTCCTGGATTTTGTGCATTTAACGAGCTGATTTTAATTCATCGATATTGAACGGGCTAGAAATTTCATCTAATTCCTTGTTTGATTTTCTGATTTTATGCAATTTGTGTTTCATATCTTTGATTTCGATTTTGATTTTTTTTCGACCGAATTAGAAACTTAAGGAGACGACGAGCAACCAATTTTGGATCATTTTTGGGGATGACGTTGTGATTGGTGTAGCTTCACCTAATTTTCTCAAACATCCCATGAACTCCTACTAGAATGTGTAAAATTCATGTTAGTTGACTATACTATTCCATTTCTCTTTTCGACTGGCATTAATTGAATCCATAAGTTATCACAATTTCTCGATGTTGGCGAATTCTGATATTCTTCATATAAATTTTGGGTTTCTTGTGACCAGCAGGTGTGTAGTCTTCACGAAAACCTCTAGGGATAAACTTTTTCGCAGC